>JBBHKE010002450.1:91745-184075 GCA_037447655.1 Zygnema cylindricum | reverse complement strand
TAACTACATAGAGAGATGTGTCAAGTGCGTGGTAAGAGTAGTGGAAGTAGCAAGTATAACGGATGTCACATGTAATCACGTTGGCGCGTGAGATTAGATGGCGCGTCCCAATCAGAAAACAGGGTGTACGATCGCCACACCTGTTGTTCTACAACCACAGTAGCAGGAGGTGAGCTAGGAGCAGTAGTAGTGGATTTAGACATCTAAAACAAAAGCTATCAAGCACCCTACTCAACAACTAAATTCAAGATACAAGAAAATGCAACTCAGTGATCTATGCAGACTCAAATTCTGCATAACAACAGTAAACACAATTTAGAATCACTCCTCAAAGATTGAAGCCAATTGATCGAGTCAACCATAAGGTATTCACACTGCAGATTCACAAAAACTGCCTTAGTTGTTTAATATCCCAAGACCTGGATGATCACAAGTTGTCTAAGTCCTAAACTATATACTCATAGTGAGTATCTATTGGTCACACTAATTTAAGTGACTTGACTACAATACTGTTCTATGCTACGACAAAGTACTAAAAGTGTACTTACTATTATAAGAGTACTTCCAAAACCTAATTTTGCCATATCTATAATCTGAATAGTGCGACACTATTTTAAATTAGCTAAACTACAAATCATTGTATCCAAATATTTACAAATAGGAGTCCGTACGTTAAATGTTCTTCGCGCTTAGTCAGCAGTGGTCCATAGCATCCGACTGACTGTTGTTCGTAGTATGAAGCACCTGATGCCTTCCAAGTGTGCTTCGTCATCTGTGGTCCCTTCTGAATCACGTTCGTCAATTCGTTGTCAATCAACGGCTCTTCTTGACTGACCCTACCATACTTTTCCATATATGCGGTTTGCATTCCGTTCGGCCGATTCCATCAATCCGCTCGTTAGTCTCCCGACACGTGTAACTGGTCATCGGCGCTACCTCGTAAAACCTGCAATATGCTTTTCCAACTGACGCGTGTCCAACTGGCCGAACAATACACTCTCTTAGTCCTCTATTACTGTAACACTATTTGAGGTAAGTATCACAGATTTCAACTTCCCAAAGTATTCTAAGTACTTAATTCCTTCTCACAACTCCATCTACTGAGTAAATATTTCCAATTTCAATACTCCCCTAAATCTTTAGACTCAGTCACTCACTCAGCCCAATAGCCTTTCTACAAACCTGCAACTTAGGAGCCGGAAGGGGTTTGGTTTTCATGTCAGCAACCATTTTCTCATCCGGTAAATAACACAATTTTAACACTCTTGCAAGCACATTTTCTCTCACAAAATGAAGTCTGACATCCACGTGCTTGCTCTTAAAATGATGACTTGGGTTAGTAGCAATGGCAATGGCTGCCTGATTGCCACACTAAACAATTAGTGGACCTGTCTGCATGTATCCAAGTTCCTGCAAAATAGACTTAACCCATAGGAGTTCTTTCAGTGCAGAAGCTGCTGCCATGTACTCTGACTTCATTGTAGACTGTGCTGTAACCTTTTGCTGCTTACTGCTCTTGCAGCAAGTTCCATCACCGATCTTTAGGACGAAGTTGGTTGTAAAATTTTAGCTTGGCATATCCCCATAGTAGGCGTCAATCCAAGTCTGCATTTTCACTTCTCCTCTTCCGAGTATCAGCTTAAGATCACGAGTGCCTGCAAGGTATCTCAAAAACTCTTTTTGCAGCTTCCCAGTCTGTCCTCTTAGGATTCTGCAAACTTCTACTTAGGACTCCTACAGCTGCAGCAATGTCTGGTCTCGTACAATTCATGAAGTATATGAGACTTCCCACTACCTGTCTATACGGCTTTAAAGCCATAAATTCTTCCTCCCCTGACTTTAGGCTCTTACTAACCATTATACTTGATTCTGACTCGCTTCCATCAAGCTTTTGTCTGATTTCCATGGGAGTTGCAGATCCTTTTACATCTTTCATTTCAAATTTTTCCAGCATATTACTTATTGTTTCCTCTTGAGTTAACATAATGAGTTTTCTATTTCTGTCACTCTTTACTAAGATATACTTTTGTATTCCTAAGATATACTTAGATTCACCAAGATCCTTCATCTCAAACCTCGACCTTAAAGCTAGTTTAATCCGATTTATTTCATCCGTAGACTTGCTTATTAAAAGCAAGTCGTCCACATATACAGCAAAATAAAGAATCCCATCATCCCCTTGCAGTTCATACACTGAATGATATGAACTTATCCTTTGAAATCCAAGTCCTGTAAGAAATTCATATAGTTTTAAGTTCTATTGTCTGGGGGCTTGTTTTAGCCCATACTAAGATTTTATTAGCTTACGAACTAAGTTTTCTTTCCCTTTCTCTGCATACATCTCTGGTTGTTTCATGTAAATAGTTTCCTCTAATTCCCCATGCAGGAAAGCTGTATTAACATCCATCTAGTGGACTTCCATGTTTTCTATAGCAGCCAGACTTAGTAAGATTCTGACAGTGGGAAAATCTGACAACCGGAGAAAGGGTTTCCTCAAAATCAACACCTTCTTTTTGATTAGAACCTTTGGCCACAAGTCTGGCCTTGTACCTTTCGATGGTGTTGTCCGGGTTGAGTTTCACTTTGAACACCCATTTGCTACCGATGGCTTTCTGCCCGGAGGAAGATCCACCAGCTCCCACGTCTGCGCCTCCATGATTGACTTCATTTCGTCATTTACCGCCTCTACCCAGTGATTTCTCTCCGGTGATTAGAAGGCCTCTTGAATTGTTAACGCTTCCGTTGTAGCTGCAGAGAAAGCAAAATGTGAGCTTGCTTGCAAACGGCTGCTGGTTCATCTTCCCCCCGAAAATTTTGATGCTCAAATCATCGGCAACCTGCAATTTGTTATCCTGTTCTGAGCTGACGTAGGTGCCAAAACTGGATCTGGATTCGCAGGCTCCACATGTGTAGGAAATTGTGTAGATGCTGGTGCCGAATCAGGTTTTGCAGGAGGTGCTGCATTTGGTAAAGGAATCTGTGGAGATGTAGGTGTAGCCGGGGACTGTGAGAGAAAACACACAGGTTGAGTATGCTGAAAGATCACATACTCATGTTTCTTGTTTGTTCACTTGCAGTGTTTGTGAACAGATCAACCGAATCCTGTTCATCCTTTAGCTGTATATTTCTACATACAATAACTTTCTTTCTCTCTAAGACATATACCCTATAACCCTTTGCACTGTCATCATATCCCATAAATCCCTGTTCCTCCAATCAGTCGCTGTTGCCAAGGCTTGGCCACTCTTTCCTCCCCTTCGGATCTCAATTGTATTCTCTTGAACGAGAATCATCCCTACCACTGAGTTCCATATCCACCTTGAGTCCGATCTTAGTGCCAGGATTGGAACTCCATGCAGCTTTTCCGCCCATGCCTTGTAGTGCTTCAAGTCTGTAAACACTTCACTTTTGTGCTGCATGAAGTAGACTCTTGTGAACCTCGAGTAGTCATCAGTGAATGTAGCCATATGGTGGACACCTCCAGCTGATGGAACTTGTGATGGACCGAGAACATCCGAGTGGATAAGTTGTAGAACTTTGTCCAATCTGTGGTCAGATTGCTGTGGAAAAGGTAATATGTGGATCTTTCCAAGTGAGCATCCATCGCATGATTTCACAGGCTGAGAAGTAAGAGAAACACCCTCAACCTTTCCTGAATTCAACATCTTTTGTAAGCTATCATAATTGACATGGCCTAATCTCTTATGCCATAGTTCATTGACAAATGATACACTAGAATAAGAACATCATTTTCTTTTTATTCAGCCAAATCCATCCTATACATCTTGCTTGCATCTCTAGTTTGTGTCATTGCAACTTTACCTAGTTTGGTAACAACCTGCCTACCTCCTTTGAGGATTACATCAAAGCCTTTGCTCTCTACCAAAGAAGTAGAAAATAGATTCTTTTTGAATTGTGGTACATATAACACATTGTGAAGAGTTCTTTCTACAAACTTTCCCCCCACAGCTACCATTAACGATACATCACCCTGTGTTGAAGTATGCACACTCATGCCGCAGGCATAGTAGATATTTCTAGGAGTTGTCGCTTTGAGGTTGGAAAAACTGGACTTGTTCCAACACATGTGTGCCAAAGCTCCGATATCCATGATCCATCCTGTATCTTTTTGACCTTCCATAGCTGGCGCCATTGCGAATAACTCTGTTTCTTCACCTTCATCATAAGACAGTGGATCATCTTCTTAAGTTGCAAAACCTGAGAAGAGAGCAGTTCCCCAAAAAGAGTTCCCAAAAAAACCATTGTGATATGGGCTCTGCTGCCAGCCTGGACGATATAATCTTGTTTCATTTGCCTTTTTCAGCTTCGAACAGTACTTGTACCCATGTCCCTTTTTAGAGCAGTAAAAGCAAGTAATAGACTGTCTATTTGGCCTATTGTTATACTGATTCTGATTTTGATTCCTATCCTGATTTTTGTTCTGATTAAGTAATGTTTTTCTGTCAAAATTTGTGTTCAAAGCTTCTACCTTTCTCTCTCCCTGAAGTATTTTAGTAGTTGCTTCCTCTTTTAAGATCAGATTGTATACTAGCTGAAATGCCCAGCTAGACTTATCATGAGTTTTCAGCTGGACAAACACTCCTTTCAAATTACTAGGGAGTCCTCTAACAAGTAAGACTGCCTGCTGGAACTAAGGAAATGAGCCACCAGCAGACAAATGTGCATCAATGAGAGCACAAAAGTTATCACAATATTCCACCATACTCCTCCGGAGTATTAATAGTCTGAGATTTGCCCAGCCACCAAAAGTTCTTTTGGGACATAAGATTTCTCAAAAGCAGTTTTTAATGATTCCCAGATTTCTTTCGCTTTCTTAATTTTGAGGCGAGACATAACCAAATTTTCCGAGATGCACAGGATCAAATTGTTTCGCGCTTGTGAGTTTTTCTTCGCCCAACTCGGATCTGTTTCAGCTAAAGTACCATCCATGATCCCCAATAAATCAGCAGTTTCAAATATTGATTCAATGTAAAAAAAGCACGCTACACCACAACACGTACAGTGTACAGCGGAAAACACTAAGGATCTTCCCGTAGCAACAACAGGAATACACAGAACTCACAGACAAGGTTGAGCTTTATTACTTGAGAGAGAGAGTACAAGGTTGCGCTAGCTGCGTAGGTCTACTCCAAGTGTCCCCTTCACTCGGTCCACTCGCCTATTTTAACTAGCCAACTGCTAGTTAACCTAGTACTATACAGCTATACACGTGGGCCTTCGCGGCCAACCGAGATCTATCCAACACTTCTTTCTAGAACTATACAGTTCCATCTACATTCTGCTGCGCTACTGAGTTGCTATGCTGCGCAGCTGCGCTACTAAGTTGCTATGCTGTTATGCTGCGCTGGTCTGGGATCGCAGCTGCGCTGCTCTGGAATCGCAACTGCGCTGCTCCGAAATCGCAACAATAGCAGCCTAGCCCTAGCCGCTAAGTACCCAATTCTGTAACCCTGTTACAGTGCCTCCCACTAAGGGTTCAGCGTCCCGCTGAACTTTGTTTGACTCAGGGAAACTGTAATTGCCGGAGTATGTCATATGTTTCTTCGCGATATTCTTCGAACTCTTGGCGAAGGGGGTCGAGTTGATTTTGGAGCTGTTCACATCGGGTCTCCAGTAATGCGATGTGATGATCTGCAGCTGCCAACCGCCTCCGAGTGGTGCGTTCCCGAACCTGATTTTCCCCTTCCTCAACCTCGGGTACTTTGGAATGTTGCGGAACGTCTGCCGATGCAGGCTCCTCGGGTGCCGGAAACCTGGGATCTTCGGGTTCAGCCACTGGGGGAACTTCCTCTGGTTCCTCGTCCGCCGGTTCCCACCGAGGTACCTTCGGTAATTTCAAGGACACGTGTTTCCTTGCAGCTCGGGCTCGCTGCAGAGCATTCCTTCGAGCCAGCTTGAGTACTCGCACCTCAGGGGTGACCTCCGCTCGAGAGATGATGTCGTGGAGGCGGACATCCCACGGGTGATAATGGCGGAGTAACCCGGGAACATCAATCCTGTACCTGTAGTTGTCCTCTACCACTTCCACGAATGGTAAGGTATGAGGATTCAGCTGCACATAGCCTTTATGATTATTTCCCAGGTCCTTGGTCCGCATGAAATTCCACGCTGGGTGTGACGGAACATCGGCAGGGATACGGATAGGGTCTCCAGGCTTCCCTATACGCCATTCCTCGGGCCACTCCGAGTAAAACACAATTGTGCCGTTGCGCTTTCCTGTCAGCGCAGCGGTGGGGCTGCGATCCTCTGACGTCATCGTGACCATGTTGCGCTGCGGTGGCTGCGCTGCTACGACGTTGCGGTGTGGTAGCATCGCCGCTGCGGTCCTTTGCCGCGTCCCCAATATGATTGCGATGGTTGCGCTACTGCGATTCGCTCCTTTGTTGCGGCCGCTGCGATTGCCCCTCTGGTTAGGCTGAGTGTCCTCACTCTGCTGAAACCGGCGCAGCAACTCCGGGGAATGCAGATCTTTCTTGTCCACCCAAGAGTCGTCCACGGCACCGTAACCCTTCCAACGCACCAAGTATTAGGTGGAGTTAGAATTCCGAGAGTGGCGTGACTGAAGGATCTCTTCCACCTCATACTCGTCCGAGGTTCCCCGAACGGGTGGTAAAGGAGTATGCTGCCGTCGATTAGGGAACACCGAATCAGGATCGCGGAATGGTTTAAGAAGGGAAACATGGAAAGCATTGTGGATATGCAAGTCCGTCGGGATATCCAACTTGTACGCTACGTCGCCCACACGGGAAAAAATTGTGAACGGGCGCGTGAACTTTGGTGCCAACTTCTTAGAGAGGGCACCAGGCAAGGAGAGGTTTATCATATTAAGGCAAACCTTGTCCCCCACGCAGAAGACGATGTCCTTCCGGTGAGCGTCGGCCTGCGACTTTTGACGATCCTTTGCCATTTGGAGCGCCTTGGCCGCCTTTTCTAGGTTTCCTTGCAAGGTTTTGGCAAAGTCCAGAGCAGCCAGTGTTTGGCAGTCCGCTACCAAGAAGTTTTGGGGAAGATTGGGTTGTCTTCCATTGAGGGAGAATGGCGTGGCATTTGTTGACGAGTGTATTGCGCTATTGTATGCTACCTCGATTGCCGTTAAATGGTCCACCCAATCCGTTTGGTTCACCGAGACATAAGCCCGCAATGCTTCCTCCAAGGTTCGATTCACCCTTTGAGTCTGACCATCAGTTTGAGGGTGGTAGGCTGTGGACATGGCGAGCTGCGTTCCGCATAACGCAAATAGATTTTGCCAAAAGTGGCTCACGAATTTTCGATCGCGGTCGGTGACGATCCTTTTCCGAAGACCGTGATGGCGGAATATTTCTCGAAAGAATAAGTCCGCAATATTTCGTGCAGTAGTTGTAGTGGTCATGGGTAGAAAATGTGCCATTTTCGTCAGGTAATCCACGACGACGAAGATGGAGTTGTAGCCCTCCTTCGTCCGGGGAAGGGCCACGATGAAATCCATCAAGATCGCCTCCCAAGGAACAGATGGTATTGGGAGTGGGTGTAACAAGCCCTGTTGCCCTGAATCCGATTCGTTTCTATTACACGAGTCACACGTACGGGCATATTCCGCAATGTCTCGAGTCATGTTTGGCCAATAATACGCCTCAGCGACACGTGCGGTTGTTTTATCCCGCCCAAAATGTCCACTGAGCGGCTCGTCGTGACTCATTTGAAGAATCGTGTGACGAAGTGCCGTATTTGTTGGCACATAAAGCCGTGTTGTCTTACTCGGTCTGTACCGCCACATACCATTGGCGGTTCGAACGAGTACCTTCCGTTTGATGAGTTCCTTTAGTGAATCATCGTCGCCGTAGGCGGCCTTTATCCGACTTAACCATTGTTCGTCCACTTGCACCGTACTGGTGACTGCGCCGAGCGTCGAATCTTGCGCTGCGGTCGACGCTGCGCTTGTCTCTTTCACAGAGTCTTCGTTCCCCTGTTGCGGTGCTTGCGGTCGTTGCTCCGCTGCCGGCGCAGCGACGTCAGGTCTTCTGGACAGCGCATCTGCCGGGTTCGTTTTGCCCGGCTTATATTCAATAACAAGTTCCGGACCAAAGGTTTGCAAAAACGTCATCCAACGCACTTGTTTCTTGGACAACTTCGGCTGGGTTTGGAGATATTGTAAGGCGTGGTGATCCGTGATAACCGTGATCCGTTTCCTCTGAACGTAACACTTCCAAACCTCCAACGCATTGATAATAGCTATTGTTTCCTTCTCATGGGTGGCCCAATTCAACTCTGCTGCCTTTAGTTTGCGACTGTCGTAGGCGATGGGTTGAAGGCCTTTTCCTTGATCCTGCATAAGGATCGCTCCAATAGCCATATCGCTCGCGTCGGTAATTATCGTCCAAGGTAAATCTGGATCGGGAACAGCTAACACAGGGGCGGTAACCAACCACTCCTTTAGCGTGTTAAAGGCTGCCCCTTGCGCTGTTTTCCATTCAAAGGGCACATCATTCTTGAGCAATTCCGTGAGCGGTGCAGCGATCTTTGCGAAGCCTTCGACAAAACGTCGATAATAGGAGCATAGTCCTAGAAAGCTCCGTAACTCTGTGATATTTGCCAGCTGCGGCCACTCCTTAACGACCTTTGTTTTGTTTGGGTCCACTGCGATTCCGTCCCGGCTCACCTAAAAAATCAATCTTCTCTTTGAAGAAGTCACATTTACTTCTTTTTGCGTATAATTTATGCTCCCGAAGAACTTGTAGGACCGTCCGTAAATGCTTCATATGTTCTTCCTTCGTTCGGCTATACACCAATATGTCATCTAAGAAGACGATCACAAACGCGTCCAGATATTGCCAAAGATGGAATTCATTAAATGCATAAAGGTCGCCGGTGCGTTAGTCAACCCGAACGGCATTACCCGAAACTGGAAATGACCGTATCGAGTTCTGAACGCTGTCTTCTCCACGTCTTCCTCGGCAATTCTAATCTGGTGGTATCCGCTCCGCAAGTCTATTTTCGAAAAATATTTGGCACCTCGAAGCCGATCCAACAATTCGTCTATCCTCGGTAGGGGGTACGCAATCTTCACCGTTAATTTATTCAGCGCTTGGTAGTCAATGCACATACGAAAACCTCCATCTTCCTTGTTCACAAAGAGGACGGGGGCTCCATACGGTGACTTGCTTGGTTCGATTGCTCCGGCTTCGACCAACTCCGCGAGTTGTTTTTTGAGTTCGTCCAATTCGGTGTAGCTCATTTTGTACATCCGATTAGCCGGAGTACCGCTCCAGGAACAAGCTCTATCCTATGGTCTACTTCGCGCTTCGGAGGTAATCCTTCGGGGAGCTTCGGGGGAAATACATCTGCGTACTCCTCGAGAAGTTTTGTCATGACTTCCGGGGCCTCATCGGAAGTCTTTCCAATGTCGTCCCTTTCTTTGGAGACGAAGTCGGGGTCCTTCTTCTTCCATTCTTCCGGGATCTCCTCCTTCACCTCCTCCATTGGCTGGACGACCGCCATACCAATCGTTTCCCTTTTCTTGAGTGCCCTCTTAAGCTGTAAGGCCGAAAGCAGGCGTCCCTCTTCCGTTCCCTTACCAGCCGCTCCCGCTTTTACCTCGAACTCTTCTTCACCTTTCTTCACTCTCATGATGCCAATTCTTTAATCAACTGTCGGATTCCATTTTTGCAGCCACGGTTTCCCTAAGATTACCTCATGGTCCCCAAGAGGTAATACATGAAGTGTATCGTACCATCGAAATTTCCCAATGCCAACGCGTAACCTCGGGGTACGATGTGTAATGGATAAGGAACTGCCGTCGGCCAATTGTACCGACTGATGATCCTTAAGTACCACAAGAGGAAGTTTCAACCTTTTCACCGTCACCTCGTTAATGAAGTTCCCCATCAACTGCGCCGAGCTCCATGGGGGTTGGACCTTCGTCTCGTCGATGTCCTCCGCTACTGCTCGACCCGTAGTGATACGGTCTCCGGAGGTTAAAGTCGACCGAATCGGTCCGCTCCGCAAACTGGATGATTGCTGCGAGAGGAGGAGTCGTGCTTTCCCCAGCAAGCCATTGTTCCACATCTCTACGAATAGACGACTTAAGCCCCTTCACGAAACGATCCACGGCTTCATCCTCCGTCATCGTAGGTATTTGAACCTTGCACTCCAAGAACCTCTGCGTAAACTCCATCACTGAAGTTCGTTGCTTCAATACTGCGATCTTATCTCTCGCCGCCTTCACCGTGTTGACGGGCTGCCAAGTGTCGCGGAGAAGTTGAACGAAGAGCGCCCAGACAGTTGGTAACTCATCGTCCTCCACCAATGTTCTCCACCAAGCCCCCGCTGCCCCTTTAAGAAGACCACCCGCGTAGTGAATCTTCTCACGGTCCAATAGGCTAGGAAAATTCTCGAGATAGTTCGCCACGGAGAATAGCCATGAGTCAAGGCTCTTGTGTCTTGCAGGGTCAAACTCGTCGGGAATTCTTAATTTCGGTCTCCGGAAATCTCTCTCTACGCCTCCATGGGGTCGCTCCCCTAGACGCGACTCCAAGGCTGTGACAGTGTTACTCAGCTGCGCGTTCTGTAACCTCACACTTTCTAACTCCCTCAGTACTTGCGCCAACATTTCCGTAGTGGATACGCCGTGTTCGTCCATGCTGTCGAGTCACGGGTGATAGCTCTGATACCAATGTAAAAGAGGCACGCTACACCACAACACGTTACAGTGCACAGCGGAAAACACTAAGGATCTTCCCGTAGCAACAGCAGGAATACACAGAACTCACAGACAAGGTTGAGCTTTATTTGAGAGAGAGTACAAGGTTGCGCTAGCTGTGTAGGTCTACTCCAAGTGTCTCATTCACTCGATCCACTCGCCTATTTAAACTAGCCAACTGCTAGTAAACCTAGTACTATATAGCTGTACGCGTGGGCCTTCGCGGCCAACCGAGATCTATCCAACACTTCATTCTAGAACTATACAGTTCCATCTACATTCTGCGGCGTTGCTATGCTGCGCCGCTGCGCTACTGAGTTGCTATGCTGCGCTGCTGCGCTACTAAGTTGCTATGCTGCGCTGGTCTGGGATCGCAGCTGCGCTGCTCTGGAATCGCAACCGCGCTGCTCTGAAATCGCAACAATAGCAGCCTAACCCCAGCCGCTAAGTACCCAATTCTGTAACCCCGTTACAGGCAAAGACAAAATAATGTATTAAACCTCATTTTTCGTGTGATGTAACTATACCCTAAATGATTAAAATTTTATCGTTTAATCATTTCATTATGTTTTCGTGGAAACTCGTGCAAAATTTTAAAGGACGGGTGCACAATTAAATGTATGTCTTTATGGACATAATGGTGATTCTAATTTCCTTACACTTTAACAAAAATAGTGTAAATCAATTGAACTGAATAAAATTTCACAAAAATGTTCTCACGATTATTTTTTTCCAATTTATTTTTTATATTGAATTGAAATGATCATATTCAACATTAATTTTTGTTTCTTTGGAGTTTTAAGGTTGGCTTTCAAGGTGCAATCACAATAGAAATTTTACAAATAAACTTATATTCAATTTCTACGTTGATCATTTTTATTTTGAAAATTCCAACAATACACATTTGAATTTCATATCTTTATCACGACATTGCAAAACAATGAAAAAAAAATGTATTTTTTATTTTCGACCTTATAGGGATTAGTTTCTCCCAACATTCCTCTTTCAAATTTCGACATTATTTGTATAGGTTATCCTCGACCTTCGTCGAAGGTGTCCAAATTTTTAACCTTTATTTCGAGGAGCAAGTACAACAATTGCGGATGTTTTTTGATGTTTTGAGGGAACATCAATTTTATGCTAAGTTTAACATGTGTGAGTTTGCAAAGTGGGTGAGAGAGTTATCGAGGCACATGGTGACAAGCGATGAGATTTGCATTTACTTCTAAAAGACAAAGGTCGTGAAAGATTGGTTTGTTCCTAACAACATGTCGAAGGTGAGGAGTCTTTTCAAATTATGCTCCTGCTACTAATGTTTCGTGGAGGGATTTGAGCGTATCATCATACCAGTTGGAGACCATTTTAAACAACAAAAGTCGTACAAGTGGGGAGAGGGACAAACGAGGGGATTTAACAATTCAAAAGAAAAGTTAGATACTGATCCGGTGCTACTCTTTTTTGACCCAAAAAAAGACTGGACGATCGTCACGAACGCGAGTAACAAAGCCATCTGGTCGATTCTCTTTCAAAGTTTAAAGCAATGACTTCAACCAGTGGTGTATGAGTCTTATAAAATGAAACATGCCGAGTTGAACGATGAAACCCACAATAACAAAACACGGTCGGTCATATACGCTTATCGATTGTGGCGACGTTACGTGTTACCAGATGTTACGCAAACGAATGACATCAAGGTTACTATGGATAATCAATACCTCAAACATTTTAGATCGCAGCCGCAATTAACAATGTGTCAAGCAAGATTGTTTTAACTCATGAAAATGTTCGACCCATATATATATATATATATATATATATATATATATATATATATATATATATATATATATATATATATATATATATATATATATATATATATATATATATATATATATATATATATATATAATATGAATTGAAACCTCTAATTCACAATTTATCTAAAATCACACTCATCAATGAATTTAAATAATGCATATAAAAAAAAGTGTCAACTGTAACAAAATCGAAATCAATGAGACAAAAAAAAAGGATTTTAAAGTGTTTGTAAAAACAACAAAACTTTGAAGACAAAATATTGTATGCAAAGTTTGTAAATTTTAACTCATCAATATTTGTTTTGAAAATTTCCCTCATCTTATCATAATCATCAGGTAAATATAACCAATGGTTAATAATACAATATCATAATATTTTCATCAACCATTAAAAAATTTAAAGTATTCAAAACTATCTAATAAACTTGTGTTGGGATCCAACAATGAATCGCATCCCCAAACTAACTTTTTGTTATGATAACTCATTCGACCTTTACCAAAATTTTTATTTTGACTCTTGAAAACGATATTTTAAGTTAAAGAGACCATCCAAGTTAGTTATGTCATTTTGTTGAAAATAAGTATTTTCTATGTCTAAATTAAATAAAAAGCGAAAAGAGCGCAAGCAGTCTGTCTTCACCTCTCTCTCTCCATCCCCTATACTTGTTCTAGTCACTGAAGGAGAGAGAGAGAGAGAGAGAGAGAGAGAGAGAGAGAGAGAGAGTAGTGAAGCCATGGTTGCCTCATCTCCACTTGTGCAGGTCTAAAGAGTGACCTAAGTCACTCTAAACAAAAGGTTGAGTCAGAGCATGGCGTAGCCGTTGGCTCTAACCGGTCTGTCGTAGATGTGTGCTAGAGTATAGAGGGTTTGATAAATGCTTAAACAATGTTACGGTAGTTATTCCGATTAACGGAAATACAAACATAAGTACATGGAGCGGATTAAATGCAGTACAAATTTGATTCCGCACAAAACAAATGAATCAGACATTTGTTTCAACGGTTGAGATCAAATACAAAATTCTATCCGACGTCGCACGTCATCGCCCGGATCCCGGAATGGTCACTTTAGTGACGTGGCATGACCTGGCGCCACATGGAGAGATAACATTCGGTCACGGGAATTTTGAGGAACGTACGGACGAGTGAAAAGTGGACACGCATCCGCTTAATAGCCTTGTCGTAGATAGGTCGTACAAAAGGTACACCGGCAGTAGTACTTTTGGGTATGGTACAGTATTCTGATTGGTAGTACAGTAGATAGGAGTTATTAGAGGGAATCAGGACTTAGTAAATTTTGGTAGGCATTCACCTATCTCTTTGAGAGTTTGTACAAATTGACATTTTTACTGCATATAACTTATCGCCTGGTTGAGCGTTTTCATAGATTTTTTTTCCTACGGACTCAAAAGAGTCCAAGCTGCAGAGGGGTGCATTGAGATTAAGTGCTTGTCTACTTGGGTAGCTGTGGATGCCATTGAAAGTGGGTTAGTTAATAACTATCTAGAGGCTTTTTGAATTCTATAGTCCAATGGAGGACACAGAATTGCACCCTTTATACTAACTATATTTGAAGATTTAACACGTTCATTTTTACTTGAAATAGTTTAATTGCATTTTTTGGCTAACATTCGCAAGTCTTTAAGCGATTCGAATCGATCGCGACCCAAGGGTTATTTTTTCTATAAGGTTTAATTAAGGTCAAACGGTACATTCAAAAAATGTTTTGTGGATATTTTTATCGTATATGTCTGTATATATTTTAACCGTATAATTTGGATTCTTAATTAAAATTTTATCACGGTTTTTAAAACCAAACAACTCATGTTGGAGAGTAACAATCACATAAAGTAACCTCGTTAAATAAATGATATAGAAAAATTAGTCTGGTCTTCAAATAGTTGTCATTATACAACGACATTGAGAGCGTCTTAAAATTTGAACGCTGCGTATTAAAGCTTGTCAAGCAACGAGTTTTAGTTTTTCATGTGTCTCATGATAAATAGTGTTTTGAATTATGTCAAAATAGCAAATTATTTTAAAATATTTTTAACGAGGGATGTTTAAATATTACGTAAAAATCAAACGCATATAACTTTTTTTATAGAGCTTAAACCAATTCACATATACGTGATGACCAAAAAAAAAAAGAGTGAGATTGCGATTTGAGTATTTTTATGAAATTATGTAAATATAGGTCAATTTATATTAAGTATGTCTATAGTTTTTCACATAAATTTAACAAAATTATTTTACATTTCTAAAGTCTCACAATGGGACTAACAAGTGCGCCTAAACAAAATTGCAGCTACACAATAAATTATTTTAACAACACCAAAAGAAACATGATTACAAAAATTACTAATCTTTAAATGTTAAGCGCAAAATTATATGTTGTCAGCTTAAATAATGTTGACACCCAAATAAAAGATTTTGACAACACTGTAAAAAAAGAAACTAAATAAATTGTTGATCGTCAGTTTTTAAACGTAAAATAATATGTTGTAAACTCAAAAACTATTAATACTCAAACATAATATGAAAAGATTACCCCAAAATAATTTAAACATGTTTTGTTACAAGTTTATGTATAAATGTTATCAAAAAAGGGTTTTCAACGTTGATTGCTTCAATATAATATGGTTGATGGACATGCAATCAAAATTTGTATAAGACAAATTACCAAATCTATTACGTTTTATATATACACTATTTTTTAGGTATAATATTTTAGGTTATCGATAATTTGTGAAACATAGCCTCAAAATGGATTAATTTTTAAAACGATAATGAATTCAAAAAATCTACATGTGGAAAGCGTTTTTAAACAAATTTATTTAATGACCAATATTGTTCATAACAAAATAACAAAAAATATCGTTTTTGTCTATAGCCACTTAAAAAAATTTATTACGAACTTAGTGAGTGAAAGGGTAATTTTATGAGTGACAAACTAAAAGAAACTTTATAAATGATAAAATTCGCATATTTAAAAAAAAATGTATTATGCAAAAGTGAGTGATAAAATAGTTGAGAGAGAATCTAAAGGATAGTGATAAAATTCGCACATGTGAAAAACACTTATTAAAAAAAAGAGCAACGAAAGAGAAAAATGGAACATTTGGCTTTATTATTTCATTAGGTAAATGTGGCAAATTTAAAATTAGTGTCGTAACTCTTTCATTATGGTGGCAATTCCACAATTAGTGTGTTAAACAAGAGCAATAGTTGAAGTTTTATAATTAGGGTGGTGAGTTAGAATTTTAATTAATGAAAGAGTTCCTTAAATATTTGGCTTTGTTATGCCATGAGGTAAAGGTGTCTTAATTGTTCGATGATGTAACTTTCCCAAAATCCTGATGCACTTCAACGTCTTAATTTGTTACAAGAGTCAAATGTGGAGGTGTAGTTGTTTTGTTGTAAGAATCTAAATGTGGAAATGAAGTTTTGCAAAATTTAATGGTTTACATTTCGTCTGATGAGAAATCTCCGGTCTATAATATTTTAATTTTTTTTTTTATTCTTTTGGATTCTTATTTAATTCCGTTTGGCTTTCTTTGTCACTTTTATGATATGTCCAATTTAGTTTTTTTGTTATTATCTTGGATTTCTTATTTAATTCCGTTTGGCTTTCTTGGTCACTTTTATGATATGTCCAATTTAGTTTTTTTAGTTTTTTTGTTATTCTTTTGGATTTTTATTTAATTCCGTTTGACTTTCTTTCTGTCGTGTCGTTAAATCATGATGCACTTCAAACCACAATGAGACTTAATGGTTTTGAAATATTGAAAATCGGTGAAGTTGTAGACCGCTAATCACTTTTAATATATGTTGATTTTTTTTTTTTAGATTTTTTGTTATTTTTTGGGATTGTTTTTTAATTCAACTCGATTTTTTTTGTGATAGGTTGTTGAATCATGATTCACATCAAAAGAAAATGTGTAATAATTAAGGTTTTTTTTGTAACAGGTTGTTGAATCGTGATGCAGTTTAAAGTAGATTGTATAATAAGTAAAATGATAAACAAACTATAGAAAAAAGACAAGAATTGATTTTTGATACGTTTCAACAGTTGTGAAAAATGTATAAAAAGTGAAATATCAAACAAAAAAAAAAAATTATCTCAAATTTCTACTAATCATTTAAAAAAAATCCACCGAATTGACTTTTAACACGCTTCAATAACATTTTGTGCTATGAGGTAAATATAGTTTTACTATTTTATGAGATAAGTGTGATAGTTTTATAATTTGTTCGATAAAGTAAGTGTGGCAATTTTATATTTAGTATCGCATCTCTATAATCAGGGTAAGAATTTTGCAATTAATGTGATAAAAGATTGTAAAGGTAAACGTTTCATAATTAGGGTTAGGGATAAAGTTTGTTATGGTTTTGAAAATTAATTTGATGAGTAAAAATGACAATCATACTCATAAACTTTACACATTCAAAAAATAATTATTTAAATAAAAAAGAGCGAAAGACAAAAAAAAAAATAACAGAGGACAAAACAAAAAAAGAAGAAGTGAAAAAACTATTTGATAAAACTCACTCATTTAAAAAAACAATTTTTAAAAGAAAAAATAACAAACGAGAAAAAACGTAGTATTTTGTTTTTTTGTTTCATAGGGTAACAAGGCGATTTCATAATAAGGTGTCATAACCTTTCATTAGTGGTAATAACACCAGTAACCATACAAATTTCCAAATTTCGGTTGTTTAAAATGTTTTGTTAAAAACACAACGCATTGTCTTATCATGTGTGATGAGTTCAAATTTTTTTTAAGCCAAAAAATATAAAAAAAAAATAAAACAACTCTAAAGAAAAAAAAAATGAAAAAATAGAAAAAAAAATACAACAGATTTTACTAAATTAAGATTAGGTCGATCCGAAGATTTCTGAGAACCTAAAAATGGGTTTTATGCTATAGTATATTAAATAACTTCAAAATGTTGAATTATCAGTACCATGTAAAACTATAACATATTTCCTAAGTTCTAATTAAAAACTGAAAATAAAGTTTATAGACTAAAACTTAAATTTTTTTTTGCAAAAAGGTTTTTAAAAAATAGAAAATATATTAGTGAGAAAAGCTATAAGACAAAAATTAAATAATTTAAACATCACAAATAATGAATTTTTAAAAAAAGTTTTAACGGGGAACTAAGAAAAGACTTAAAAATTGAATTGTTCAAAGATTTTAATTTCAAAAGACTTCATATAAAAAAAAATGAAATTACTTAGTGCAGAAAAAAGATAACTTCAATTTAATATAAGTCTAGTCAAAATTTTAACAGAGAATCTATTAAACATGTAAAGTATGTAAATTCTTTCAATTTATTTCCAAAACAGCAATTACATTTTGAATCTTTTTAATTTTATGAAAAAAAATACTATGAATTTATCCAGTGTATTTTTTTACTCTATAATAAAAACATACACAGTTTAGTTACGCAACAGTGTATTTTCATATAACTCCGTACAAGATGGTTACAATGTATGTATATTGGCTAATGGCCAAACCAGTACAAGAAAAACATTTTCAATAGAGACTAGAAATTGATCGAGGCATTAATCATCGAACGTTGAAAGAGGTTTTTCACTCAGCTACAAAAAAAAAAGGTTAATATTGAATATTGGTCTCTCTCTCTCTCCCTCATCTTCTCTCTCCATCTTCCTTCCTCTCTCTTCATCTCCCTTTCGAGGCGTTAATCATCGAACGTTGAAAGAGGTTTTTCACTCAACTACAAAAAGAAAGGTCGATATTGAATACTGGTCTCTCTCTCTCCCTCATCTTCTCTCTCCATCTCCTTTCCTCTCTTTCCCCCTCCCTCCTTTTTTTTTTTTTTTTGAATTAAGTTTTGGTAGCTGTTTCATATTTCAAAGGCAATATATCTTTTTTTTCAATCTAATTATTTTTATTTATTTTTTTTTTCCTTTTTTGTTTTTTTTTTTTTAAAATTTTTTTTTTTTTTTTTTGAAGTAAGTTATGGTAGCTGTTTCAAATTTCAAAGGCAAAATATCTTTTTTTGCAATCTAATTATTATTATTTATTTTTTTGACCCTGTTTAGTTTTTTTTTCATAAAAAGTTATTTCCATTTCGTTCTTTGAGATCTATAATGAACATATTCTCGACCTGCTCGCAAAAGATGTAAAAAGGTAAATAAGTTTCTATCTGATTGTTATTACTTTTTTTCATATGTTATTGTATATTAATAATTACTATATTGATCAGATAATTGAATAAACACAAATATGCTAATTCATTGAATCGGTAATTACAAATACATTTTATAACTAAAAATTTTAGTTATAATTTCATAAAAAAATAGAGTACAGTGAAATTAGAATAATTTGCAAGTTTATAAGTTCTTACATTGTGATTTCAAAAAGAGGGAGAGGGCGAAGAGGAGGGAGAGGGGAAGAGGAAGAGGAAAAGGGAGAGGTGGAAAGATGGGGGAAAAGGGGGAGAAGGAGAGAGAGACACAAAGACAAACAGAGAGAAAAGAGAAAAGGGAGAGGAAGGGTAAGAGGGAAAGAGAGAAAAGGACAAAAAGAGGGCGAAGAGGAGAGAGAGGGGGAGAGGGAGAGGGCGATAGGGAGGTGGAGAGAAAGGGGGAGAGGGATGGGGGAAAAGGGGGAGAAGGAGAGAGAGACACAAAGACAAACAGAGAGAAAAGAGAAAAGGGAGAGGAAGGGTAAGAGGGAAAGAGAGAATAGGACAAAAAGAGGGCGAAGAGGAGAGAGAGGGGGAGAGGGAGAGGGCGATGGGGAGGTGGAGAGAAAAGGGGAGAGGGGGAGAATGAGAGGGAGAGAAAGAGATAGACGGAGAGAGAAGATGAGAGGGAGAGGGAGGGGAAGAAAGGAGAAGGAAAGGGATAGAAGGGGCGAAAGGGAGAAGGAGAGAGTGAGAAAGAAAAAGAGAGAGAGAGAGAGAGAGAGACAAAGATAAAAAAAAGTTGGGTGAGGGGGAGAGGGAGAGACAGAGAGAGATAAAGAAAGAGAGATAAAGATAAAATGGAGGATGAGACTTACAAAGTGTTTATGTTTTGCAGATTTCACAATAACGAATTGTTTTTTTGCTTCCAAAGTGTGAGCCCTCTCAATTCACTCGTAAATGAGAGAGTATTAATATTAGTGATAACTTGTGAGGAACTTGAGCTCACATGCACAATTATAAGCACTTTTGAGCCCCGCCATCAAGGTTTTGAAAGAGGAATAGAATAAAAAAATATTGAAAAAGTGAAATCCACGAAACGATCGCTTTCTTTTTTCTTTTTTTTAATTTTTCTATGATTTGTTCTAAGAGGGAAATTTTCCTAAAAGATCTTACAATACCTGCGTCAGTTTTCAATTCCTACAAAATACCCACACCACCAATCTGTTTTTGTTAATAAAAACTATATATAAAAGACAGTAAAATGAGAAAAAACATTTTTTTTTTCTATCGATCATTACGAGGGTTTATATTTCTTTTTTTTATTCTTTCTATTTGATTATGTTTAAGACGAGCAAAAAGATGAGGCAAAACGTGCAAAACCACATGGTTAGAGTTGTGAAAGATAAAGCAAAACAAAGAAAGTTTTTTTTTTTTTTTAGGTTTACGATAAGGTAAAAAAATGAGGAAATAAATACCAGTGAATTGGGCTCATTGATGGTTTAGAGATCAAGACAGAGATAACGCGTTCCCACTCAGAAAATGACTTGTTTATTGCTTTATTTTCATTTAATCTACCAGCTTTAATGTTTCCAATTCTTTCACATCGAACTAAATCAACAAGCTTCCATTTGCTCCGTGTACTTTCTCCTGTGATTTTTTTTCACACGAAAGTTAACACGAACAATGCTGCAATCGAAAGGAGAGAGAAAAGAAGAGAGAGAGATGAAAAGGTAGAGAGAGAAGGAGACGAAGTGAGAGAGGGAGAGAAGGAATTTCAAATGTTAGTTTGGCATGAAAATGTTTCCACATTGTTATTACAATAATTTTTTAAACCCTAAAAAAAAAACACAACAAATAAGTGAAATTTAAACAAATAAACAAAAAAAAAACATAAACAAACAAATATTATAACACTAAAAACAAAAAAAAACAAACACGAATTCAAAAAATAAAACCAAAAACAAAAAACAGTAACATATAACAAAAACAAAAAAACAAAAAACAGAAACAAAACATAAAACAAAAAATAAAAAACAAAAAACATTTTTTTTTTCGCTCTACTTTCTTAAATTGCCACACTAACCTCATGGAAAAATAAAACCAAATTTACGTTAGGATAAAACATGCTTTTGAAACGTATCAAAAGTGAATTTAGTCAATTTTTTAAATAAACTACATAATTAGTAAAGATTTTAGATAATTATTTTTTTCATTGGTTTATTTATTTTTTTTACTTCTTACACGTTTTTCACTATCATTGAAGCGTGTTAAAAGTTGATTATTGTTTATTTTTCTTTAGTTTGCTTATCATTTCACTTCTTATACATTCTACTTTGAAATATAATAGGATTTAACAACCTATCACAGAGAAAGTCGGGCCAAATTAAACAACAATTTAAAGAAAAAACAAAAAAAATACAAAAAAATTGGATACAATTTTTTTTTTTACCAATGATCTACAATTTTATCGATTTCTATTTTTTTGTTTTTGTTTTTATGTTTTTAAGGCTCTAATTATGTTTTTTTTTTTTTTTTTTTTTTTTTAAACAATTTAACTCATTATACATGATGAGACATTTAACGAAGTGTTTTTAATAAAAATATTTTAAACAATTGAAAATTTGTATGGCTTTATTTTGAATTTAAACAATTTTTGATTAATTTATTAAACAAAGGAGAAAAAAAAAGGAAAAAAAAGTGGCAAAAAAAAACAAACAAAAATAAAGTAAAATAATCTAAATCTTAAAAAAAATACAGAGAAATATAATTTTGGTAATTTGGAATAATTTCTATATTTTGTCCTAATTATTTAGTTTGTAATGTTATAATAGGTTTAGTTACAACCTCTACACATGGAACCGTAGCCAATAGCCTGATTCCCCTCATTAGTGGTATTTTTTTACCCTTCTCCCTTTTTTCCTTCTTCCATGGCAATGATTCTCCTTTCACCTTCCGTTGCATATGAGCTTCGGTTGATTATCTGGAAAGCCTAAAAAAATCTCCATAGTGAGTTCCACCGACGCCCGGTGGCGGACACCTCTCTTGTCTAGAAACAATTCCCCATAAGTGTTTTTTGAAAAACAATCCCTCCATCATAAATCCCTAATGAGTCAAGTCTCTTCTATCAAACATAGGCACCCTAGATGGTGGGCCCATAACCTTAAGTTGTATGGGGACCATTCTCCCACAGAATTCGCAGACCCAAAGAAGCTTATCTAGATAGTGCTGACTCCAAGTTCATACAAACCCGAATGAATGGCACCTTGAGAGTCAGAAACCCTATACAATTTCACCTTTGTGAAAGAAGACTTTATGTGTGCTTAGTACTCAAATAGAATGCAAAGTTAGAATATGATAATTTGGACACATTCCCCAACTTTGACTTTCCCTTAAAAACACCACCACCCTGGCATAAAAAAAAAACTCTGACTGACAACACCGCTATGTAGCCTAGACTTCCCAGAGTCCACAGCAAAAAGAATCACTAAATTTGCTCCTCGAGCAGTTAGTTATGCCTGGCCAGAATTGGTTTATAAATACAAAGGTCACCTCGAGAGAGGCGCCTCAAACACGCTAAGTCTCTAAACTCCTACTCACAGCTACCTACAACTGTACCCCAGACCAATCAAATAACTGTATAGTAGAAGAATCAAATAAGTGTATAGTAGAAAAATGTACAGTGGCCGATTGTACTTCTTGTACAGCCATTGTGCAACATGGCCTTCTAGTTGACACTTGTCAGCTTGGGAGCCATAATTTCTCATCCAATCTTTTCCGACGTCCAATGATATGGCGCCACGTGGCACTGCACGGTGCTATGTTCGAAAGCCGCCAAATATTCCCTTGAGTTTAGCGGCGGCAACGACATCCGTCCGATCATGTATTTTACACAGTTCGATTCACGGTCGCGAGCGCCATAATCTATATGTGTAGTTTCGTCAATTTGGTAAGGTTTAGTGAAAGTGACGTTTCATTACTCATTAAATCAATATCGAACCACATACGTGTATTCCTTCCTTAACGCCTTAATAGATGAGGCGTAGTCTACATTTCTCCGCAGACGAAGGTTTAAATCTTGTATAAGGCAACATTTTGGTTATCTATCAGTCTATTTTGCGTGTTTGCTTGTTTTTTTTATGACCTTGAGGGCAGCCATGGTGACTCTCTCTGTCTTCTCTCTAAAATCTAAATTAAGAATTGAATACTAATTAATTCTTTTGAACAAGACCATTATCGTACAAATACTTACTACCATCATTATTCAGAATGAAATTTTACGTTAAGTACTCACATATAATTAATACGCATTCATGCATTTTATTATAATTTTTTTTTTTTAAATATATGTAGTTTCGGCATTGAAACATGTTTTTGCACCAATTGTTATAAATATATATTTCTAACCATTATTTTGATAGGGAATTTAATGGTAACCGATGAGTGTAGATTGCAACATTAATAAACGTAAAGTAAACCCTTCAACTTCATTTCAAGTTACAATACCGCGTTAGTCTTTTACCTGTTGTAGCAATTACAAAGTCATGTGGTACAATAATAAGCACAAACATGCACAATTTGCGGCCCAAATCTCAATTCTAACATTATAAAAAAAATACAAGTCGTTTACCTAAAACAATAAAGATAAGGACTTCATTGTTTAGTTTACTCAGTTTATTGTGAAAGAAATAATATAAACCAAATTCCCTTGACCAATTAACTCTACATATAAATGTTATGTACCAAAAAAATATTTATTAGTTATCGTTTATCGAAGTGTCAAGGTTTTTGATATATCGCTCTGAGACCAACAAATTCTTTATCGCAATAAGTGGAAAAAATATAGTACGCTATATAATAGTAATTTACAATATACTATATTATATTTTTCCCTGTATATAGGGTGGCATGCCACGTGTAAAAATATGTCCTGTACATTGTGTAAAGAAATAACGATTGTGTAAAGAAATAACGACAGTTCAGTACGACGGAATAAACCGTACAATGATATGGTATTAACCGTATATTTATCGCCATTTCCCTATAGCTATCGGCATCGGTGTTATGGCGAAAAAAATCGATATGATCGGTATTTTAGCTTCGATAACACCAGTGTGGATACATCGTGCCAATATATCAATTATCGATAAGCCAAAAAATGTACGTATTGATTATAGACAAACCTTGCCGATACACAACACCACCAAATAGGATGACTCTCTCTTGATAATTATTTTTATCATTATATGACTTTGTTCAACAAAAAAAAAATCCATTCGTAAATATCGTTAATGGCTTTTTATCGTAAACACGAAATTACAATATATAATACCAATTAAGTGAAAAGAGACGTGATAGATAGGTTGTTTACTCCTTTAATAGAATTGCTTACATCAGTTCAACATTTCGGGCCGAAATGTAATTGAAACTAACAACTAGTGTTGGGAATCGAGGACCTATTGCTGAAATTCGATATATATATATGTATATATATATATATATATATATATATATATATCAAAATTTAGGTACCCAATAATCGATACTGACGTCGATATATTGATAAGCTAAATATTGCGATATTTTGGCGATAAATCGGGTCGATATGCCGAAATAATATATTGTGAAATATCGAAGCTTTTGCTGGTGCTAGTGCTAACACTAGTGCTATTGTTGCTACTAACACGAGTGTTATTGCTGTCGGCGGTAGTATTTTTGATACTAGTGTTACGTTGCTACCGATAGTAATAGCGGTACTCAAAATTACACCACAAATTGTAACAACAATAATAATAAAAAATCACATTTTTTACACTTTAAAATGCAATATATTTCCAACCAACCTCTAAAATCAATATGTGGCCACAAGTAACTCATATTTCCACATTAATATCAACTATTTACCTTCCCACATTCCAAATCCAATTCCCTAATTCCCAACATCCGAAATTCGAAATCCGAATCCGAATTTTCCATTCATTTTCACACTAACAACATAAAACTTCCAAATCTAATTCCTCGAATAAAAAAAAAAAAAATCCTTAAGGTTTCAAACTTTGACATGTCCATATTATGCGATTTTTTCCACATTCCCCACATTCAACCACGTGATTATCCCATAATCCCTACATCCCAAATTTTGTATTTTCCGAATTTCCCAACATCTGTTATCCAAATCCGAATTTTCAATTGACTCTCACATTAACAACATAAAATTTCCAAATCCAATTCCTCAAATGATTTTTTTTCAATTTTTTTAAGGTTTCAAACTTTGACATGTCTAAATTATGCGATGTTTTCTATATTTCCCACATACAAACACGTGATTATCCCATGTTCCGAAAATCCCAAGTTTTATATTTTCCCAATTTCAAAATATCTAAAATCCAAATCTATTCTCTAACTAATAAATAGAAATTCAAACTCTCATAATCGTTCACCCTTCACATATTTCATAAAAAATATAATTTTGCAAAATTATTTTCCGTTAGATAGACTATTCCACCAATCTCCAGTTTCTTTTCTCGTTTGCGTCAGACGTTTTTTGGCAACAAACATTTTTTTCTTGTTGTCGTTAATGTTCCCTCATTTTGAATTTTCTTTTGAATCTCATCACGATTATTTACGAGCGATTCTGCTGCTTTTCATGAGTCTTAAAAAAAACAAGTCTTTCAACCATGTTTAATCGTGATTATTTGACCGGCAATGGAAAAACTCGCTCGGAATCAGCCGAAGTAGCACGTATAGCTAAAGTTATGCGTGCTATATAGCTCAATGTCGGAAACATATTTTTCTTTTTTGACCCACCACTTCAATGGGTTTGCGCGTTCGTGTTGTGAATGTTCTAAAACACTTCTTCTTTTTTAAAGTTCAACTTCGTGGAGAAAATACACCTTAAACTCGTCTCGAGTAAGTTCCGAGGCCGAAGATTTTAGAACGGTTTCCATATACATGGAAATAGGTTGCCCTTTTTGTAATACACTAAAGATGCCATCGTCATCATCATAACCAACTTCATTCACACCTTTCTCGTTTGAATTGTTTCCAATTTCTATCAACAACCGTTCAATACCACCATCCAAATGTCTAAACAATTCGGCATCAATGTCAAATTTTCCCAACATCATGTTTACAATTTTTTGCCACCTTATCTACCTCTAAAGGTGTTAAAAATCGTAGGTTTTTGGTCCTTGGATCTAGTGCACTAGCAATAAACATCTTTATTAATAGAATTGTTAACTCTAACGCGTCCAATCGAGTCTCAAAATCGGTTATCATCGTCTCCTCAATTGCGTTTATTGCCAAATCATCACATTTTCCATTTGATGTGTCATCCACTACTTTTTTGAGTCCTTTGAGTAGTGATTGGACAATTACCGGCGCCCAACTCAAAGTTACATAGTTTTCTCCTTCCAACACACGTTGTGCAACCATAAAAGGTTTTAGGAGAATAACACCTCTCTCATTGACCAACCATGCTTATTCACTAAACCTCGCAATCGGTGACACAATATTCATCATAAGTGTTTGTAACGGAGTTTTCAAATATAAAATCGAAGTGAGCATGGAGTAGGTCGACCACCACCTCGTGGCCACTTGTGATATTAAAAATTTCCACTTCATTTCAATCGCAACATTTTTGATAATATTAGTTGCACTTGGTGAACTTTGAAAGAATCCCACAAGATTACGTGCACTTTTCACATGTGCTGGAACACTATGACCATTAAAGAACCTTCGTGTGACTAGCTCCTACAAAGGGTCCATTCAACCAGGCCAATCAGAATACATAGATTTTACCGCTTTCTTCATAACAACCACTATATCAATCACACAAACTGCCACTGATTTTTCGGAAATATCATATCCTCCTAGCATTTCGTTAAACTTCTCACAAATTGCTTCTGTTATATGGCTACCAAAAAAAGGAGAGCACCCTAAAAAAACATTACAAAGATTTTATTTAGAGTTGATGAAGTGAGTCGTCATATAATAAAAGAATTCATTTGACAATGATGTCTATGTGTCCTTAGTAATGCTCAAAGTTTTACCTTCGAAAAGCTTCTCTAAACTTAGACTGACCTTCATTTCGATTTCCTTCATTCTTGAAATTAGTCCACGCAGATTTAGAATTATTTGTTTTCGGCACCGAACCCTTCACCATTACTCGAAATTTAGGGCTTTTCACGACACTTACTGGCTGGTAATCCAACACGATCTGTTGAAAACAAGTATTTTATATTATATCTCTTTTGTTAATCTATGGTTATTCTACAGTTCTCATACTTGTCCTAATCATTGAGAACTAGCACGCAGCCATTGTTGTCTTAGGCAGATAAAAAGACAGTCACAAGACAAAGCCCTTGGAAAAGAGAGCCTGCTAAGAGCGGGAATTGATCCTATGACCTCTTTGATAATTGCCGTACGGCGTAGCTATTAGCCTTATCCAATAAGACTTGATGAAGCGTTACGTAAACTAGATGTAATTATTTTTAAAATAATGACGCGACATTGCATACAAAACAAAATGAACATGAAACGTACAGTACCGCACGAAAAACTGTACTATAGGAAACGACATTTAGTGTCAACAAACGAAATAAAATGTTGTTCGCGATCGATGGCTCGCAGAGGAGCCGAAATTTTAGAGTGGACATTTGGCAGTTTACAAGCAAATGTTGGCGGACAACACGTAAAGAGATATGGTTGGAAAGCGGATATTACGTGGGGAGCAACTACGGCTAAGGAACTGACACATGTTAGCGGAGCGCCCATGTCGTACTATGGCCGTACAAGAAGTACAGCGGTATTTGTACCTTTTTGTACCTTATAGTCATTTAATTGGTTAGGGTACACTAGTAGTAGGTTTAAAGAGGGAGTTTAGGACTTAGGAAAAATTGAGGAGCGCCTCTCTCCCAAGTGCTTTATTTATGGGCCATCTTTGGTACATAAATTCATGCCGAGTGAGCACTGTGATGATTTGTTGCCGACTCACAAGAGTCGACGCTACACATGGATATAGTCGATCAAAGTTTTTGCGTGCCAGGGTGGCACTTATTCATTGCCAAAGTCAAAAGTGCAAATATTATCCCAAAGGCTTCATACAAGCAAGGTAACTATCGACCAATGAAGGTCATAAAATAAGAGGTTATGGGCCCACCATCTAGGGTGTCTTTTTTTAATGGAACAATGGTCATATACTGGGAAACCATGATGAGGGGTGAATTGTTTAAAAACGGCGATGTGGCATTGTGAGCCATCGTGTGCTTGGGCCAACTTCAAAATTGGGAGTTCCATAAGGGTTTGGAGGATCTCAATTCACAAGAGGATGTGCGGAGGCACAGGTGGTAGAGTATGTTGGAGAAGCATCGTGTTCAGCACAAGAAACGAGAAGGGGAAAGAGACACTCATACCAATGTCTATTGGATCAGTTTCGGTAGTAGATGTTCAGAAAACAAAGGCAAATGATACAAAAATTTGGGATTTCAACAACACCGTGGCGACTCATTTTATTCTCGAGGTCTCACTCAAGCAGTAGTTACAACTTGTCTGCCCTACACCTCATTTTCATGTGGACAGGGCAGACGAGTTCTAGGAGGCTCTTGTCAACATTTACAAGGGTATTACGATTCAGCAGCAGAAGTTGATTGACTAGAAGGAAAAAGCATATGTGTACAAAGGGGGAAAGATGTTAGACTTTTGTAATGTTTTGGTTATTTATAGAATTGGAGAGTGTAGGGAAAAGGTTGACCGAGAAAGAGAATGTGAATACTTTGTTGATATAACTCCCAGATGATTATGAAAACATTGTTAACAGGGTTCACGATTTGCCAGATCATCGATGGATTTGGAACTGCGTTCTGAGGATGATTTTGGTTCGGAAAGCACAATTGAGATTCGGAGAGGAGGAAAGAGTGTTCAAGCATTGGATGCTGGAACTAACTGGGGGGATAAGGATTCCAAGAGACCTTATGGAAACTTTGGTGGAGGAGGAAGAGGCAACCAATGGGACGAATCTGGATCGAGGTCTCCGAAGGGGCTCTGTAACTTTAGTAAGAAGCCAGTACATTATATGGCGGAGTCTACTAAACTGATACAGCTGAGATTGAAAGAGGAGCAAATGAAAAAACCACCCACAAGAAAGAAAAACGCATTTGTAGCAACAAAAGTCATGGGAAAGGATTCCGATAACAACTACGAAGAACTTCTCCTCAACGAGGAGCTAGAGGTTAAAGGTGAGTCGGAGATTCCAAGGAGGCAAAAGTGTGCTTTCGGTGGAGTAAGAGAAGCTCCTGAAGAAAGATGGGTTATTGATTCAACAGCTTCTGTGCATAGGTGTAGAGAAAAACCATTGTTTACCAAAATGAGAAAGATCCCTACTGTAGAGATGTATGGGGATGGGGAATAGTAACCACTAATTTAGTGGGATATGTGGATTTGAGAGTCTTAGTTGATGGAAAGGCATCCATAGTCACTTTATTTGATGTTCTTTTTATCCCAGTGTTGAACAAGAATCTTATCTCTACGTCGGTCTTAGATGATAAGGGTTTTGAGACTAGTACTAAGAAAAGACTGTTTGTTGCTATCTATGATAATGACGTGTACTTCATAGCTCAAAAGGTTAGCCAAAGAATGTTTTGGTTAAATTTGAGTAATGGAAAGACAAAAGTTTACTATGCTGGTATAATTGATTTGATGATATGGCATAAAAGATTGGGACATGTGTATCTAGATAGATTAACAAAAATAAAGAAAACGGGTGTAGTTGAGGGAATACATTTTGGAGACAATGAGACTTTGGATGATTGTAGTGGATGTGCTTAAGGTAAAGCCCACAGATTGCCTTTTCAAAATACCACAACATATAAGGGTAAAAAGGTCTTAGATCTAATTTATACTGTCATATAGGGACCGGCCAATGTGCCATCAGTTGGAGGGAAAAGATTTATGCTTACTATCTTTGATAATTGGTTTAGATACTTTAGAGTATATTTTTTGAAAAACAAATCCAAGGCTTCGGCTTACTTTAAAGAGTATAAAGCATGTAGTGAAAAGCTTCATGAGACACCCATAAAAAGAGTGAGCAGTGATAATCGGAAGGAATACACTTCTAACGAGTTTGAGGAGTTCTTGATAGAGGAAAACGGTTCAACGCCAAATGACTGTTTAAAAGAATCCAGAACAAAACGGTGTAGCCGAGAGACTAAATAAGACATTAAGTGATAGTGCCTGTAGTATGTTGTCGGATAAAGAGATAAGAAAAAGTTTTTGGGCAGAAGCTATGAATTGTGCTAACTATCTCAAAAATAGAGTTCTTACGTCGGGGGTAAAAGGACAAACACCTTATGAAAGATGGACCGGGTGAAAACCTAATAATTCACACTTAAAGGTGTTCGAAAGTGAAGTGTTAAACTTAAACACGAAAAAATCTGATTGAAAGTTATATCCAACGATGAAGCCGTATACCTACTTGGGTATGATGAAAATGTAAAACGATATAGAATTTATGATCTAGGAAAAGAATACATCATTTTACTGACACACTTGGTAGTTATGGATGACAGAAAGTCCATAGATCCCTTTTAATACACTAAACAGGTTAAATATAGAATTGAATCCGAAAATGAGTTAGATTCAGATTCATCAAACAAACTTTAGTTCAACCTGACCTTGCAGAGGAAGAGAAAAATATGACCGAGAGTGACCCTCTCTTCGAATCACAGCTTCCGATTCAAACCGAGGAAAAAACGAGGAAAGATCGGAAATGGATGATAAATGTTCGGAGATGGACTCCACGGATAGGGGAGAAGATGAAGTCATTCGGAGAAATCCAAGATTACCCTCCATTCAGGCATCAGGGTTTCAAGAAGGAAGGACAAGCAGCAAGAGACTTCAAGAGAGACAAGTGATCAACAAGGTAACTAAGCTATCACATTTCAGCGAACCCCAGACTTACTGGGAAATAATTGATAGTCCGTAGCGTAGAAGATGGATGGCAGCCATTAATGATGAGATGGATTCGATTATTGAAGCAAACACATGGGAATTGGTGGATTGTCCTCTGGACAAAAAGCTAATAGGATGCAAGTGGGAATCTAAGTTAAAACTCAATCCGGATAACACTATCGAGCAATACAAGGCCAGATTAGTGGCAAAGGGGTTCACACAGAAGGAGGGAATCAATTATAAGGGCACCTTCGCTCCGGCTGTTAGATTTCCCTCCGTCCGGATTCTACCTAGTTTAGTGGCAGCGGAAGACATGGAACTCTATCAGATGGACATCAAAAACGTTTTTTACATAGAGAATTAGAAGAAGAGATCTTCATGCGACAACCGGAAGGATTTGTAGAGAAAGGAGAGAAAAGTAAGGTGTATAGATTGATAGAGTTTATTTATGGACTAAAAGAAGATCCACGCCAATGGAACAAGAAGCTGGACGAGTTTTTGACGAGTTTGGGATATATCCAAGTTAGTTCAGATCATTCCATCTTTCTATTTGAGGATGAGGAAGGTATAATTTTCATTGCCATCTATGTTGATGATTTGCTTGTTTTGAGTAAATCAATGGAGAAAGTTAATAGGCTGAAAAAGGATCTAAAGAGTAGATTTGAAATGAAACGACTTGGGGGAAGCAAAGTATATTTTGGGAATTCGGATGGAGAGGGATAGAGAGAATAAAACAATAAGACTAACTCAAAACGAAGCAATAGGAAATATGCTTTAAAAATTTCAAATGGATAAAGCAAATAGTTGTACGACTCCAGTCAACTTAAAAAAGGAAAATATGGGGAGCTCAAAAGAGAGAGTTTTCATCTTGAATAATGAGTGAGGACATGAGGAAAGCTAGTTTATGCAAACTATTCCATACAAACATGTTGTCGATAGTTTGATCTATTTTATAAACTGTACTCGTCCTAATATAGCAACAGATGTAGGGATATTAAGTAGGAGTCTGAATGATTATAGGAAGAAAGATTGGGAAGCGACCAAAATGGTCATGGGATACTTGAAAGGAACAAGAGATCTGTGGTTGCATTTGGGAAGGGATAATACTGACATCACCACTTGGAGTGATGCTAGCTATGGGGATGCTCCTATGAGGAGGTGTATTTTTGGGTATGTGTTATATGTTGGGAATGGGGCTTGCTGTTAAAGTAATAAGCAACAAAATGTGATTGCTCAGTCCACCACGGAGGCGGAGTATATGGCCTCTTGTTCCATTGGGAAAGAATTAATGTGGGTGAAATCTTTGCTTGAAGAACTTGGATATATGAAAAGTGAAGTGCAAAACATTTTTTGTGATAATCAAGCTGCAATTGCAATTGCAGCAAATCCTAAGCATCAGTTTAAAGCAAAACATATAGACATTCGGTTTAACTTTGTAAGAGAGAGGGTTGAGAATAAAATAATTTCTTTGGAATATAGATCGAATGGAGAAATGGTAGCAGATATGATGACTAAGTTTGTTCCTTCTCCCAAATTGTTATTTTGTAAGGAGAAATGTGGGTTGAAACAAAAGATAGACTATAAAATAAAGGGAGTGTTTAAAAAATGTATTTTATATTCTATCTCTTGTGGTAGTCTATGGTTATTCTACAGTTCTCATACTTGTTGTATTCACTAAGAACTAGCAAGCAGCCATGGCTGTCTCATACAGATAAGAAGACGGGCAGAAGACAAAGCCCTTGCAAAAGATAGCCTCCTAAGAGTGGAATTGATCTTGTGACCTCTCGGATAATTGTCGTACGGCGTAGTTGATAGCCTTATCCAATTGCTCTTGATGAAGCGTTACGTAGACTAGATGAGATTATTATTAAAATAGTGACGCGACAACATATATGAAACAAAATGAACATGAAACGTCCAATACTGCACGAAAACTGTACAATACGAAACAACAATTAATTTCAACGACGAAACCAAATGTAGTTCGCGATAGACAGCTCGCAGAGGAGCCAAAATTTCGGGGTGGACATTTGGGGGTTTGTAAGCCAATATCGGTGGATGACACGTGGCGATATATGGTTGGAAAACGGATATTACGGGAGGAGGGACTACAGCTTAGGAACTGACACACGTCAGCGGAGCGGCCATGCCGTACTATGGCCGTACAAGAAGTACAACGGTACCTATACCTTCTTATACCTTTATGCCATTTGATTGGTTAGGGTACACTAGTAGTAGGTTTTGTGAGGGAGTTTAGGACTTAGGAAAAATTAAGGTAGCCGCCTCTCTTCATAGTGCTTTTGTATATATAGGCCATCTTTGGCCTACCATAACTTAATGGTCCGGTGAGCAATTGCAGTAATTCTTTTTGCTGCAAACTCAAAGGAGTCCACCTTACACATGGGTGTGGTCGGTCAGAGATTTTGCAGGGTGGCATTTACTCATTGCCAAAGTCAAATGTGCAAATATAATCCTTAAGGCTTCATATAAGTTGGGCATTTTGTGGACCAATGGATGTCAGATAATTACACGATCCACCGAATAAACCTGTCTTTGAATAATGTTGCCGCTCTTTTTTTTACGAAATCCTCCAAAGCTCCCGGCTTTTGTTCTATTTCTTTCAATACATCACTTGTAAGTAGTTTTTTATAATGAACCCTTAAGTGAGATTGTAAATTAGTAAGACTTATCGACTTCCCCCTTGCAGCTAGCATATCATAATGATTGCAAAAAGACTTTTTTGGATGTTTTCTATTATGTAGGACTTTAAAGTGACACCAAACTTTAGAGCTTACCCCCGCTCGGAATGACAATATTCGCCTCCGTAAACTGGTCTGCAATTTCTAATGATTTTTCATGTTTACTGTTTCTATATCTGGAAGTAGTTGAGTGTCATCTTCCTCTACACCTCCAATGCTGCATCCTATCCCTTAAAAATCCATATAGAAAGCTAAAATTGTAACCTTTTTATAATATTAATTGATGGAAATGGATAAGAATAGTCTGTATTCTTGGCTGGAAACGAACAATATGCATTTTTTTTTTATCATATCATAATTTATTTAAATTACATGAGCTTTTTGTTTAAAAAATTGGAGTTCACTGCGTACTAAATAGGTAATTATATGAAATAGTACTTTTTATTCGGTTACATTTTGCGGCGTGTACCTTTGAAATAACGGAACAAAGTTCACGTTCTACGTAGCGTATCACACAATATTTCATTTTCGATAATATAACATGTTATATTAAATATAAAATTAAAAAAATACTATACATGGCGATATATATCGTGTTAGTTTATGTTTGTCCCGGTACGATATATTAAGAAGTCTGACCGATCGATAATCGATATATTAAATATCAAAAATATCGTGGTATGATTTTACCCAATACCCAACATTCAATAACAACCAGAGGTCGCAAACGGTCAACCGAAACCGTGACCAACCGTAAACCAACCGCCCGCGCCGGATCCAAAAAGTATTTGGTTGACAAATTTTGGGGGTCGAGCGGTTACGAGTGGTTGCTTCACCTGAAAAAAAAAAGTTGGTTACGATCAGCTAACAAAAAAACCAAAAAAAATGAAAATTTTGTATTTGTCTATACAATCCAAAATTATTGTACTTTGTAGTCTTAGGTATCGTGGAGGTACGTGACATCATGATCAACGTTGCAAATTTGACACAGTCCTAACACTATTCATTTCGCAAATCTTAGGGAACGCGACAAATCATAATTATTGCCTTATTCATACGTCATACATTATTGCGAAGTGCTAATTTTGCATTTTATACCGTGTTTCCATAAATATATCTTTTTATAATGTTAATGTCATGCGACATGTAGTAAGTATTGGTTAATAAATCAGTCAAAATCAAATTATTACGTCAATTTCCCACGACAAATCCTAATTATTGGCTTACTCGCATGTTTCAAACAATAAATCGATAAATTGAATTGCTATTTAAGTTAGAGAAACTCGACCACAATTCAAACAAAACTTAGTCATACACTAAAATAGAGAATAACATCCTCGCTTCCATTAAAACTACAATCCAAAATGAACTTCGAAAATAAAAAAAATGGCGAAATTGCTCAGTATCACCTAGTGAAAGAAAGCTGGGCCACTTCAAATTGTTGGAAAAAAACATAACATGTCTATCAAGTTAAAACATCAAACAAATACACAGCAAAGGGGGCAGGTTTTGTGGCTACAAGTCAGCAAATGGTATTTCAACAATTAACACTCACACATGTTTAGATTTGGTTGTGACTGATAGTGGCTTTAACATGTGTGCGGCTGAAGGTTTACCGAGTATGTTTACTTAGATATCTTGCGCGGACCATAAAATTGCTACAATTGTGACAACGATATTGAATAAGAGCGAAACTTCCAAAAAAGTCAAATACGATGTGGAAGTTCCTAGTTTTTTTGATCTAGTTGACGCATGTAAATCACTAGTCACGTTTTTCAAACAGAGAAATCTACAAAAATTTTCAAAAACACTTTAAAACTAGAAAACGTAACGCTGTGGTATTCTTTGCTCCGGATGCTTAAGAGTATTTACGATGCATTTAACGAGATAGGAGAAATCGCTCAAGTAAAAAATAAATTGATACATTTTGCTTGTATCGATAAGACTCACCGAACTTAAACAATTTTTGGAAATGTTTCAAGAAGCGGCCCTAAAGTTGGAAAAATTCAAAGAACCAACTTTACATTTAATTTTATTTGCACTATCGTCTCTCCATAACCATTGTAAGATAAGAAAAACATCTTACAATGACGGTGAAAAATAATGCCCCTCCGACTCCCCAAATTTGCACTGCCGAAGTGGGGCTTTTATGAGTATCATATTGTTGCGGCTCTCTTAGATCCTCGAAAAAAACAAAAGCTTAAGATAATTGGGGTATCGGAAACCGAAATTGAAAGTGCAAGGGTTAAACTTCGAGAACTCGCAAATGACCTCCGTGATGACGTTGATTTTGGCAGTCCTCAACGTATCACAAAAAAATGAAATCCATCGCAAAGTAAAGACGGTTTCCACAATTGTTATGGTGAGATGACGAAAATGAGGTTCTTATTACCATCGACAAAAAAACGCTCATTAATGACGAAATGAAACGTTATTTTGATTTAAAATTAACCAACGACAAAAGATTGAACTTTAACATACTTGAATGGTGGAGAAAAAAATCTAATGTACGTGCAAAAGATGGAGGATTTCCTATTCTAGCCGGTGTTAGTAGATCTATTCTAGCTATTCCGGCTTGTAGCTCCATGTCCGAATGCAATTTTTTGTATGCCGGAACACGATAACAAAGAAGAGGAGCTCACTAGCGACTTCAATTGTTAGTGATATTTTGTGTGTTAGATCCAGCCGAGATCTTTTAAATGCATAGTTTTTTATTTTGTTTTGTTTCTAATTATTGTTATTTTTTTAGTATTAGTTATATTGTTTTTTTTTCCTTTGAATTTTTTGTTGTATTTCACAATTTTCCTAGTGTTATTTTGCTTTTTTTTTTTTAACTAGAACGTTTATTTTTATATAATTACCAAAGCCTCGTATGTATACCAAATTTATGTTTATAGATTTTGTGTAGTTTTTAAGTTTGAGGTTGAGAATTTGTATAATAAAGTAAAAAATAGAAGAGGTTGTTATTTAATATTTCTATATTTTATACTACAAAATAATTATTGTTTTTTTTGCCTATCACAATGTGTTTTTTGCTAATTGATTTTCCATGTGAAAAACAAAGATTTTTTTTTAAGCATACAAAATAAATATTTTTTTGCATATTTCATAACATAGTATCGTAGTCGAAAGAAAAACCGTTCAAAGCATGTAGCAAAAAATTAGATTTGCAAGAGAAAAAACATTAACATAAGAGTTTAAACATTAACATAAGGGTTTAAACATTAATATAAAAGTCACACGCAAAACTATAATGATTAAAACTAAGAGTAACACGCAAAGGGAGATGCACCACTACATCGCTCATTGTTATTAGTGTTAATAAGTCACTACTATTTATTGTTTTTACTATTTAAAGGCGTGGATTACAACCTGCTACGTCTCCTTGTATTAAATGATATTATTATTCATAATTTTTCATTAACAGTAATAGATGCTTAACGCTAATAACAATGAGCGTTGTAATTTTGTAGTTTTTCGATTACAGGCGGGTATGATTAGTCGCGAGAAATCGAGTTTCAGTTAACTTCTATTTTCGTAAACGCCGGTCGTTTAACGGTTAATAATTTTGGAGCGTGACAATGTTGAAAATAACGAATTAATATTCACTTTTTAATTTTGACTATATAGCCAAGAGAGGGAGAGAGAGTCACCATGGCTGCCGCCGTAGTCAGAAAGAAACAGGTTGACAGGCAGAAAGATTGATAGATTGCCAAAATGTGGCCCAAAACCAGATTTGAACCTAGGTCTACGAAGTACTACATAGACGTATGCCTTAACCGTTATGGCGTTAACAAAACGGTACACGTATTGAGTTCACTATATATTTAACGTGTTACACAAAACGTCATTTTCATTAAATGAGACCAAAATTGACAAACGACATCTATAGTCAAACGACACACGCCGACGCGAATCTAACCGTGCAAAATACATGATCGACAGACGTCGTCGCCTCCGCCAAACCCGAATGAATATTTGGCGGCTTTCGAACATAGCTGCGCGTTGTGCCACATGGCGCCACATCATTGAACATTAAAAAAGATGGGAGGAGGAACGATGACTCCAATGTTGACAAGTGTCAATCAGAAAGCCATGTTGTACAATGGCCCTACAAACATTACAATCGGCCACTGTACCTTCTAGCACTATACACCGTTTTCATTTGCCGAGGGTAAAGTAGAATGTAGTTATGAGTAGGAGTTAAAGGACTTAGGGTGTTTGAGGCGCCTCTCTCCAGGTGACCTTTTATATTTATAGGCCATCTTTGGCCAACCATAACTTGCTGCTCAAGGAGCATATTCACTCATTATTTTTGCGTTTGACTTGTCCTCAGAAAAGTGAGGGTGGTCAGAATATTTGTGTGCATGGGTGGCACTTATTAAGTGGGAAAGTGAAAGGGTCAAATATTATCCTAGAGGCTCTACATAGGCTGCTTATTCTCTGGGTTAATGGAAACCACAAAATTTCAGGTTATGGGCCCACGCTCTAGGGTGCCCATATTTAATGGATCAAACATCTTTTATCGGGAAATGATGATAGAGGGAGAACTTTTTGAGAATCACCTATGGAACATAGTGTCGGGCAAATTGAATGCCCACCTCCACCTAGATTTCGAGGAATACGTTTTTATGGTACCTCTGTCACAACAGTTGTTAAAACATCAGCCACCATCACTAACGATAACGAGGAAAGGAGAGGATATAATCATAGAAAGAGAAATGAGAGGAGTTGTTTCTCGAGATAATCAATTGTAAAGGACGATACCGGGAGGAGCACCACCAACAATGGTGACAAGGAGTCAGACCAAACGGTTAGAATATGAAAATTGGAACTATAAAGATAAGGTGGCTAACCTCTTAATTCTCAAAAGTGTAGTGAAGGGTATTGCCATTCCCCTTATGCATGTTAGATCTCCCTCTCAGATTTGGGTATCTCTTGTAAAAACATATAAGAGTGGGTCATTGCTGTAGCAACAGCTGGTAGAAAATAAGATTTCAGCTTGTACTCACAAGGGAGGAAGTATGAATGATTATTGCAATAACTTAGGAGCATTGATTGGAGAACAAGAGAGCGCAATTAACTCATGGTTTGATAGACAAAGATTAAATACAGTGATAATGAAACTACCTGAAAAGTGTGAGAATATCATTAATCGGTTGTAGGATCTAGGTGATAGCAATTTGAATAGGGATGTTACAATGGGGATGATTTAAGTGAAAGAGAGTACCATAGAATTTAGGATACGAAGTGCAAGAGTTCAAACATAGGCTGCAGGATCTGATTGGCGGAAGTGTGATGAGGAAAAAGAAAAGAATCCCTATGGAAACTTTGGAGGAATAAGACAAGGAGGTGGCAGATTTGATCGACAAGGGAGAGGAGCTCCTCGATGTGGATTATGTCACTTCAGCAAGAAACCACGACATTATATGGCAGATTGTGTTAAGCTTGTAGATCTTTGACTAAAAGATGGACAAGGTTCCTCAAAAGATGGAGGAAAGAAAAAGGATGTTCTGACTCAAGTTCATGACGAGGAAGAAGATGATGTAACCGAACTGGAATAGGAGCTTGAGGTGCTTATTTCTAAACCAAAATCCACTAAGAAGAGTGCAAACATTCCATGGAGACAAAAGTGTGCTTTCGGAGGTAAGAGCAATCCACCCGAGGATGGGTGGATCATAGACTTGAGGCCACAATGCATATGTGAAAGGATAAGAGGTGGTTTACTAAATAAAGAAAATTCCAATAGTTGAGATAGAGTATGAAGATGGTAAAGTAGAAACCACAAGTCTTGTTGGATCGGTTGTTTAAAAGTTCTAGCTTTGATAATGAGGATTATTTCATAGCTGAAAAAGGTAGTCAAGGATTATTCATAACTGTACCTTGCAATAAAAAGGGTGTTTTTTACTCGTGTGGAAGTGGTATGATGTTTTGGCACAGAAGGTTGGGGCATGTGAATCTAGATAGATTAAAGAAAATGAAGAAAAATAGAATAGTGGATGGAATTGAGTTTGGAGATGATGAGTCCTCAGATGATTGTAGTGGATGTGCCCAACGGAAGATTCATAGACTTCCATTTCCAAAGGCATTCACATTTAAAAGAGATAAAGTATTAGATCTAGTTTACACTGATGTTTGGGGACCAGCTAGGTATGCTTCACATGGGGGGAAAAGATGGATGATAACCATTACAGATGATTGGAATATATACACTAGGGATTATTTTCTTAAACATAAGGTAGAGGTACCAAGATGTTTCAAAAAATACAAAGTATGGAGTGACAAATTACATGAAATCCGATAAAAAATATAAGAAGTGATAATGGGAAAGAATACACCTTAAAGGAATTTGAAGAATTTCTTAAAGAACAAGGAATCCATCATGACAAAACTGTTCCTTATAATCCGAAACAAAATGGAGTAGCAGAAAGAGTGATGTGAACTTTAGGAGATATGTCCATAAGTATGCTAGCTGATAAAAGAAGAGGATTGCAGTTCGACTGAAAGGTATATGACTTTGGGCACTTTCCGATGTAACCGAAACTTTAATTTTGTAACTTTGTTTCTAGCGAAGATTCTCCGTACATATTTCAGAGCATTCGGATGTCATGGCAAATAACTTGTTAATTGAAAAAGTTACAAGCGTAGACGTGTACGAAACACGTGACACATAAACTGTACATATTATGTTGCGAAACTTCCACTCAACTTCAATTTCAGACGTCCACCCGCACGTTGAACAATTTTTGTGTAACAGTATTAAAGGATCGAACTTGTTCGTAAATGAGTATTTTGATGTTAAGAAACTAGAGTTTTGAATTTGATAGACGTGCGCGAAATAATCACACGATTTGAGGTTGTATTTTTAAAAGATATAGTGATTGGTGTATTCAAGCGACAGCGCGAGGTCAAAATAACGATTGGGTGTCCATTGTTACGAGTTAAGGGTCAAACTAGCCGCGGAATTTAAGGTGTACGTTTATAAAGTACCAAACGAAATCAATATTTCGTTTGGTCCGCACGATGGTTCGTTTCGTACAATTTTTAGTGAGAAACGTCACTTTCACTTTATAGAATTTCGTAAGAAGTTTCGCTTGCGAAATTTGCGACGCACGTTTGTGCGAAGTTGCGTTTCGTTTGGCACGCACTTTTGCACGTAGATGTTAAGTAGTGAAACGTAGCGTTTGATTGGTTGGAAATGCTACGTAGTTAGTAAGAGATTTCACACGTTTTTGCATTGGTCAGTATGAGTCCTTGCTGGTCAATGATTGGCCCAAGTAAAATCTGTTCAACGGAGCGTTGACTCTGGCCTGGCTGGTCTAGGGCGATGATGGATAAATAGTCAAGTCTTATAAGAGAGTAAACATCTTTTCCTTTAGAAAATTTTGTGGAAATTCTGACTGATCTTTGACTTGAGCGATTAAAACCAAATTGGAGCAATGGCATTTTCGCATTGAAATCTCTTACAAACTAAGTAGTGTATTAGTAGTTAAGAGGTATAATTATTTAAGAGTGGAGAGCAGTGGAAATACTTTAATAAGAAGGGTTGAGCCACGAGGGCAAGAGACCAAGCTAATGTTATGTGGACAAAAGCTTCTTCTAATTTAAAGTTTATTCCTTTATGTGAGCGCTTTCCAATGTGAATGTGTAATATTCCAATGTGTGGAATGTGTGGTTGAAATTGGTTGTTGTAATAGGATTTTCTTAGAGGTAGGAGATCCTATTACATATTGTCACTTTGCAATATCTGCAGGCCACATTGTCGACGTGGAGGTATTGCAAATGTTTTGGGTTTGTGACATTGTGACGTCACGCACGTCACGCTCAACTATGACAACGACCACGTCACAACTTCTAAAGCTTTCCGCCATGGTTTGCCGATTGTTGTTTTTTGTCTTTTTTTACTTTTCTTACCATCAAAATACGCCCAAAGATAGTAAATAAAAATCTTTTTCAGAGATCTTTCATTTGATACCATTATAGACGTTTTTCGTTGCAAAAATTGTGAGATAGACGCGGTAGTGGGAGAGGGAGAGAGAGAGAGGCGCTTTCACAAACTTCGCTTTTGCGAAATGGCGTCTATTGGTCGAGACCCCTCCACGCCCCCTGTACGGAAAAAAAACGCACGGAAAAAAGTCACGCACAGGCTGGAAACGTGCAGTGGGTTTTTTTTTTTTACTCCGTGCATAAAATTTGTAAAAAACTTTTGACACGTGCGACATCATTTGCCTATTCGCTCACCTCATGGACCTATATTTAAAATCCCTCGCCAGGTGATTTTGAATATAGTTCGAAGATGAGTTTAAAGAACGCGAAAGTGGGTCGAAACGCGCTAGAGGACAAGCTGCATCGCGCTAGACGACAAACTGTAGTACATGTAAAATTTTAAGGTAACGCGACTTGTACGGTGGAAATTTCAATTTTTTTGTACGGCTGCAGATTTTTTTGTTTTTTTCCAAGTTATAAAGGAAAACGACACAAAATAACTGTATCTTAAGCACATGGGAAAGTGCCCTTTATGTTATATACATCGACACTTGTCGACGACCGAAAGAAAGTTTTTATTTATTCGGGCAGCGTCGTCAGAGTTAATGTACAAAACCCTTGGTAAAACAAAATCCTTGTTTCCTGGTCAGAATTAGAGTCCGTACAAAAACATAATTTACGGATTACATGATTCATGTAGGTATCAAGTCAGCGGTGAAGCTTAGCACGGTGAAACTCCGGTTCACATGGTACCCGACACCGGGGAAACATGTTCGAAAGTCGAAACACACCCTATGCTGTAGTACACCGTCAATCGCTATTAGAGTAAAGGAATAAATAGCGTAAAAAAATAATTAGTGTTATTAACACTAATCGGGATTTTTTTTTTTTGAAAAAAAGTATATATACTAATTAATCCCTAACTGTAATTTGGGTGGTCCTTGGAATGAGTTCCTTCGACCCGTTCTTCTCACAGTCTTTCAACATCCACTTTATTACTCGCAATCGAGTAGCCTTGGTCGACACGTGTTGAATTTTTCGGTGGGCAACACGTCCTCTAGCATTGCTTGAGGACGGAAAGAACCCATCCACGATCGCCGCCGGATCAACCGACGTTTCCACTTCCGGCTCGCTCTCGTCGTCGTTCTTCTCACTGTATTCCTCATTTTGAAACTCGTTTTCCTCGTTGATCCTCTCGTCTTCCGTACCGTGTTCAATTTGTGGATTACGGGGAACAGTGATGCTATTGCCTGAGTTGGCACCCCACATTCGACTGAGAGTCCACATACTTCCAAACTCCGAATATCACTAAATGAACAAGTTGAAAGAGCAACCGTAAAAGTAAAGAATGGCAACTAAAGAAAATGTTGACAGAGAGTTTGGTAGTGTGCTTGTCATTTTCACAGATGCACTTATATAGTAGAAGCGATGCTCGCGAAATTAAATTTGCGCGGAAAGAATGGAGGGAAACGCCTTCACTTTCTAAAATTCAAAATTTGAACGTTTTTCGAATCATCATTATTGTAAATATTGAAAAAGACAGAATACAAGCGGGAAAAAGTTTAATTTGGAGCAATTTGGCTAAATATTTCAAAAATCACGTCGTCGCCGAAAAAATAGAAAGCGCCATGGAACACCTCCAGATTGCACGTTGTACGGCTAAAATTAGATTAGATGACATTCGATGGTTGTAACACCGATACACGGTTTTTCCATCGTCGTCTTCGATCACTGACCAATTTACAAATACGTGGACATTAAACATGCCACGTTTTTCGCCAATAGCCAATGATTATCTTCCGACGGCGGTTGATCAGCTGTCGTCGGCATTTTACCTCCAATTAGAATTAAAATGCATCCTTAATGAGGTTTGTTATATATTGGACCCTCAATTACAATTAACCATGATACTAAAAGAGGATCGTTACACGTTTGACGCGACTAAACGCATCCACATTAGAATTAAGTGCCTGTATTACAATACATGAATTCTAATAAAGCAACCCAACTGGCACCTTATTAAAGTTAACGGTCCATAATTAACGTCATACAACGCTCGATATACACGCGAATGACAAGGAGAACTAAAATCGTTCACATAAATCATTGCAAGTTAAATGAAACGAAACAATACATAGAATGCATGCCGTCATAGTTTCGTTCATACACGATAATAAACTGAACCGAACAAACGTACTAAAGTCATACACTGCGTTTTACAGGTCGAAACAAGGAATCGATAAATGTACAGTTTGTCTTATGTTGAACTCGCACATCTTTTACTGTAGTAATATTCACGCGTGCGAAAAAAACCATTTTTACAATTGTACTTTCAAGTGAACGAAAGGACAACAACCGTACCATTCGACCCAGTTTACATGTACCTATTTTAGTGTATAAATTTGCATGGAGTAATGATTGTTTAGCAACAAACACAAATTAGAGTTATGGATTTTTTTCACGGCAAGGACGCCTCGTGGTACGGATTGTCAGGCTTTGTACTTTTACCTATTTTAACGTATAGGTAATGACGGCGGATCCTATATACCTAAATCAGCGTTATGGAGAAATTAACATTAAACATTTTTTTGACGATGGGATGTATACACGAATTAGCATCAATGACACTATTTTGGTATTGACACTAATAATTTCTTTAGTCTAATAACGATTCACGGTGTAGCGTTTGAGGGTACACAATCTCCACTCTACGAGTTCTTTATTTTGACGCTATCGCAGGTCTGCCTTGTAGGAGGAGCTTAGCGTGCGACAGCGATGGCAACTCTACCGCTAATTCTATTTCCTATTTCTGCACTAGCTGCAGGGAACAATAACCTAATGTGTGGAGGGATGCGCGGCCAGCTGAATTCTCCAAAAGAAAATTCGACAGGTATATGTTCACTTGACCAAGTTTTTTCTTAGTGAATGCCGGTTAGGCAATGTGATCTGCTTGAGTTTATGCAGTAGAATAATTATGTTGCGTAAAATTACTATAATGGAGGATGAGCTAGATGAAGGTGGTATTCATCTGATTCGGTTTCACCACAATGCCGACTTTTTGATGATGAACTATGTAAAATTTTTCATACGCAAATAGAAATTGCGGTTTAGTTTGTTTTGCAATGTTACTGTTTCTCCGTACTTTTTACGTACAAATTCAGGCTGGAGTTGAAGAAGTTTCATATCGCAGGTATCCTAATGTCAGACAGGTTCGCTGTTTTTAAATAAAAAGTTATGTTTAGGATTGCTCTAGAGTGTAGGCCTTCCAAATCGGAATGTTTACTTACACCAGAAAATATAAGCAAAACGAATTGAAAATGTTAATGTGTTTCTCAATTTGATCTCAAATATTCAAAATCCACAGCTAGAAAAAATCACTAGACTTGTAAAATTGTTATGCTGGAAACGAGAACAATGTAGTACTTTTCACTATCTTGCTTGTGCTTGTGCTTCTGTTTTCAAATTGATAATTGACACTTTATGGCACCTTCATGACATCAGTATAAGGAAGTGGCTGGAAATCCAGGGCCGAGGTGCTGCTCCTACGGTAAAGGGGCGTCGTCAGTACAAAGTTATCCTATCAGGACCATCTCAGCCTTAGGCAGGCGGAGGTCGAGGTGGACACCGAAGCCATCAGGCGCGCGCTGCTCCCTCCACTCTCCTTCATTTCATCAGGTTATTCATCGCCGCTTGCACTGCGAGCAGCGCAAACTGGCAAGGATCTTGTGACGCCTGTCGTTGTTACAGCTGTCGCAGGTTTCAAAAAGCCGTCGGTTTGTTTTCAGCAGTTGCTGTAAAGAGGGACGTACAGGACATGTAGATCAGGCGACCTGCTGGAGTTGAGCAAAGTTCTTAAGACAGGATGTGTAGTTGCTTTTCTCTAGGTGTATTTTTGTTGATGACTTTGTCTCCTTTGGCGTGATTCAGATTGGGTTGCTTCAGACCCATTTGCTATCACGGTGAGCTTGCAAGCAGCAGCATTTGTGAACAAACCTTCCACTGTGGACTGCAAAAGAGTGACCTCTGCACTTGGGTTTCCAACAAGGTAGGCCAAGCTTGGAGAACAAACATCGATTCGTTATCAAACTTAAGCAGTGCATAAAAGCTTGCAATTTGTTTGTTATTCCTGCCAGTCCAAGATGTCTACTGTATGTATAATGCAGGGCTTGTAGGATTGGTCATTTAGAGGACGATGTTGTCCTTGTACTGATTCTGGACAATTTTTTTAGCTCAAGTTGGAAAAGTGGAGATGTTTTGTCCTGCTCTCTACTGGGCAAGTTTTATGACAAGTTCTTAGAAACTACATGAAAACCTTTTGTGGGGCCATCAGGAAAGTTATGGAGCATTTGGTCCTGTTCAAGATGGCAAAGGATTTAAGTGAAGAGCAGGAAAAGGATATGTTAGATCACCTGTACACGCTGCAATACCACTACCGCCATGTTATTGCCATATCTGTTGGCCGTATCTTTTCGAAGCGCTCCAAAGGATTCACTCATGCTCTTTTTGCCCGTTTTGCAAGCAAAGAATCTCTGGCGGGCTACTACGACCATCCATCTCGGAAATCGGTTCTGGATCAGTATGTGATGCCTTACTGTGAGGTAGGCATTCTCTTGATTTCTTAGTTTTAGTGCCATCTTGTACGTGCTAGTGTTTTGAGCTTGATTTCATCTCATGTGCCATGCTGATTTCTTTGACTGAAACCTTATGTTTGTCATAGAATTTCTCGAAGGCTGTGAAAGAGCAAAGTGAGTATGAACATGCAGTTTGGGCCCCAGTTGGTTGAAAACTGCTGTCTTTATATTTGCTTAGGTACACCGCCCATCGCTAATAGAGTTAATAACACTGATTCACAACTTTTTTGGCCGAACCCATTATTCAAAGTATCCCTCCTGCTCAAAACTCAATATGCGGGCAACTAAAATGTAGCGTATTGACTCTGTATGCAACATAAACAGAAAAGCAGTCAAATCAAATCTAGATGTTGGCAAAATGAGGCAGAAATCAAACCCATTCCGTAATAGTACTACACTGCCCGTTGCTAAGAGTAAAGGAATTATGTGTAAATGCAAATGCGAATGTTAGTGTGCATAACACTAATTTAGTGTAGGGAGACGAAGCAATTTTCATACACTCCCTTAAATAGTGTTACTACTTGAGAGAGCCGATTGGGACGTTGGTCTCTCCTTTAGGTCTCCAACACAAGAATGCAAATTGTTTCCTTAAAGTGATTCGCTTGCGTACCTGATATCTTTCCCTTGGACAAAAAGTCCAGGTGCATCGTGGTTTCTTTCTTGTTTATATGTCTGACCTCAGTTAGATCATTCGTGTAATCATGGTAGAAGGGAGAATTGTGTGTCCTAAACTTAAAACACAGGAAAAGCAGAGAATAGTTATGTGATAAATCGTCCAGAGTTTTAAATGTGGCATTGGTTCATGTTCATGAAAATGGAGGGGCTTACACAGTTATTGGGAAAAATGACCAGACAAGATAAGCTGTATAAGTGCCAGGCACACTGGTGCTTGTCCTTTGGTACTCATGTCTGGAAAGGTCCAAAATTTTGAAGGAACGTCTTTGTCTCAAATTTTTCTCTTTTAACCAGCTGATTTACTATCACCCACATGCATCACATTCGTTTGATTTACTTTATTTATGGAACCTGTCAAATTGTTTTCATGAGTGGTTCAACTTTGGCGAGCTTGACAATGAAGTTTGGTATAATGGTCAGGTTAGCTGGGAAATATTAACAAGATTTTGGAAGATATCAACAAGGTTACTTGTTAGGTCTCAGCTCATAGCCTGCTATGGATTAGGAGGGTTCTTAAGACATATGCAATGTTTGTTGTGTAATTTCCAGGACTTGCTCACCCTGGATTATGAAGGGGAGGTAGAGGAGGACATTGAAACAATTTTTCGGCGGGGAGATGTAATTTCTGGACAAAACCCTGGAGAGTGGGACACTGGGTTAATGCTTATTAGCCTATTTGAAAAAATCATTGATTGATCGGGGCTTTAAATGGGACCTTTTTGGAACTGTGTCGTCTTTTCAGGCTGTCTCTATAGCCTGGTTGTTGAAGTCAAGATCTGCTTCTCTATACCGGGAATTGCTATTAGCTTTAATAACACCAATGCTGTCCCCATTTTCTTTGCCCTCTGAACACAAAATAGCATCATTTATTTTTCTGAATTCTACTTCTTTCTGCGGTTCACAATCGTCTGTGTCATTTGGATGGGAAATGGAATTAGTAACCCTAACTGAGTCTTCAGACTGATCATTTTTTTTACGCTAATTGCGACTCACAGTGTAGCACGTTCCAAGGTGCCTGTTGTCCCATGTGTCTGAAAGAGATTTTGTACAAACTATTTGGGGTTTTATTCTTTGCAGTTCTTTGAGGAGGGGATTGAACACTTGGTCCTTTTGAAGGTTAAGGACTCATCTCCACCTGAAGACCAGCAGTCCATGTTGGCTTCACTTAAGGAGCTTCCGGCAAAAATAGGACCGAGCATTGTTCAACTCACTGCAGGTGGGGGCGAACTACTGTCTTTTTTAGTCTTTGGGAGCTAACCTTCCAGGCTCACCTTTAAAACACTTTTATATATTGTCCCTTGCCTGCGTAAGTCGATAGCTAGATATGACAAGGTACATTATAACACTTAGGGATTTGCTTTCAATTTTTATGATTTTCATTGTCCACTTACTAGTTTTCAGTTTTCATGCAACTGACGCAAAAAGTTCACAAAATAATGTGGCTATAGTAAAGGACCACAGCACACACGCGCTGTCCATGGTAGTTCGTTTTTTTTTCCTCACTTTTTCTGATTGTGTGAAAGCCACCTGCGGTTTTAGGTGCTCAAAAAACATAAAAAGAGCCATTGGAGGTCTTGTCCCTAAAACTTGCAAATCACCTGGAGGTATTGTTGACTTTGTCTGGAGCTTGTTTTTTTGTTCACCATTTGCCGATTCTTGTTCTCGGTTTCCAGCTATTTCCAGCATACTCCAAATTCCTTTAACCTGCCTGACTACCCTCTGTTGTCTAAAATATATAAGAGCCGTGTACGGTAGCCAAATTTTTTCCTGAGAAAGTTGTGTGAACACTCTTAACCTAGCAGAAAGCATGGACGTTGAACACATTATAGATAAGTCGGTGCTTGTTGGTGAGAGTTCATATCTATTCAAGAATTTTAAGCAAACCGGGGGAAAGCATTTGTGTATATGATGATGAACTCATATCTCCTATGCATCTGTTGGTAGTGCCCCCTTTCGTAAATTTCTGTACAAAACCCTGAGTTTGAATTTTTATGATCTGCCAGTTATTGGAATGTTACTGATTCACATATGGCTTTCATGCCGGAATAACCTCCTAATGTTGCAACCAGAAGAGGCTCCTAGTTCCTAATCTCTTGTTGTGTACTTGTCTTTTTGTTATTAGCTTTGCTTTTAATGCTTTGTCTCATTCTGCCATGGAGAAATAGTATGCTTCTGTGGCAAATCCATGGTTCACATGTGCGAAAACTATTGAAAACTCTATATGCAGTGTCCCTGTACTTTCGTGTATTATACCCTGAAAAGCCTATGATACTTGTGCCGTGCATGGTCATCGCATATAGTGTTTCCAATTGTTTTTGCACATTTGAACTATGGTCTTGTCAGCATTTCACACATTCTGACGCAAACGTACTTGGTCCTGTCATTATCTACTTGCTCCTTATTATGCACTTTCTCTTGTTATTGTGGACTCGGCTTAGTTCCTGTCTGACTTGGAATGTCTGGCATCACCTCTGTATCTGCAGGACAGAATTTGTCTGACCAGAGTCAAGGCTATACCCATGCTCTCGTAGTGAGAGTTCCATCAGGTATTAATTAAATAGCCCTAATAAAAAACATGGACATTTTACGAATGTCCATCTTTCCTCTGCAGTGGCAGGTCTTTTTTTCAAACCAATCTAGAATCGACACCTGGCATGCATCTGATAAAATATTTGTACATCGTGTTTATTGTTCCAAACTTCATCCCTTGGTAGATTCGTACTAAGGGAAATTCCTTTCAGTAGATTTTGAGCTGCTACAACATTTTCACTTCAAATGGTGCTTGGGGGCTGTAATGTTTTTGGCATGTTCTAATATGCTTTAAATTGTTATTTCATCTATTTGGCAGAGGAAGACCTGGATGCTTACAATCAGCACCCGGACCATGTGCAGGTATTTCTTTTTTTCCTTTCTCTAACTTTATAATCTCAGATGAGTGGCTTTTTGTTTTCAAGTTATCCATTAGATTGGGCAAAAATGGAAATCCCAGACCATAGGGGACAATTGAGTGTTTGAAGCCGAATACATTCAACAGTTTAACATTACACTGTCCACCACATACACCCAATGCAGGGTGTTTTAACACTTTTTCTAGAATGGATAAATAGGCAATTAAGCTTTATGCAAGTGTCATATATGGTGACGAAGGTCTTTGAGCCATGTTTTGCAAAATATGCTTTTTATACGTACAGGTCTGCTGATTTTAGGTTTGAACGTCTCAACGCCCTAAACTATGTCGCATTAAAACTGCACACCAGATAAATAGGGTTCACCTGTCAAGCAAGATCATAAATTGTAAGTTCACTGATGCATACATGTTTTTAGGGCTTCTTAAACATACCATTGTGGTCAAACAAAATTCATCTCCTCCTATTTGGAGTTGACAAATTCAATAAAGAAACCACTCCATGATTTCGATAACTATCCTCGTCCTTAAAAGGCTCCAGATAATTAGTCTGTTTTGACACTCTTTTTTGGGCATCTGTCCTTAAATAAGCACCTAGGTGTTCTAGTTCTGAACCAAGCTGTAACACAATAAATTGTTCTCAGTTGAGCCATGTCCGGAATTTTTTACTCTGACATCTATCCTGTTAGGAATGAAATAGCTACCTCCTGTCGTATTAATATGTTCTAACATGTAACATCTAATCGGATCATGCTCATTGGTTGAGTTTTGTTTGAGGTAGGATTCTCTCTTTCTAGACTGGTAAAAATCAAACAGACATGATGAGGTGCACTGTTTACAGAATGGTAATGTTGGCCTTAAGTATTCTGTGCATTTGGAAATATAGTACATGGATTCTATCTTTCCCGCATGCCGCTTTTCTAAAAAAACACTATTGTCAAGATTAGTTCTCAGAATTTTCTGTCACTTTCGATTATTACTACGAGAATTTTCGTCCCCTTGTCGAATTTCAGAGAATGTTGACGTTACATACATTTGTCACACCATATACCAGGCTCAAGGTGGTCGGATGAGGTTTAAAATTTGCAGTTTTTTTTTTGAAAAATAAGGCACCTCTGTATGTGTTTGCACCGGTTTTTGATTAGACTGCTGAAGGCTTAAACACTTCATTGGTAAGCCCTTCATTGTTACTGGTTCTTGTCTCACATGGGAGTCTATCTTGGTTGTACTTTCTTTTTTTGCAGGTGTTAATGAATCAAATTTTGCCCATCAGTAGAAACATTCTGGTTGCCGATTTTAAAGTGGACCCGGTGGGAACGACAGTCATGTGATCATGGAAATCCTATACAACCATATGACGTCATCTGATTTAGGGTTAGGGTTAACATTTACTGTACATCAGTAAAGGACAGAGTGGGTTCATTGTTTTCCCTTTTATTTCTCTTTTCTTCTTAAATCAAGTCTTCAGTTCTCGATTTCGTAGAAATTAGTTCCGCGAGAAAAACAAAAACCGTTGGAATTTTTTCATTTAGTCAATGTTAGTTTTGTAGTTTCCTCTCAATTGTCAATTGTTGGTTTTATTGTAATAGGTTTCTAGGTTAGACCGTTTTTGACTAATGTGGTTTGGAACCAGACATTTGTGGTTATTTTACCATCATTGTGAGACCTGATTTTGCGAGAAAATTTTCCTATTTTGCCCGGAAAAACTTTTTTTTTTGCAAGAAATTATTTCCCATTCTGTGTTGTGAACTTATATTGCAATTTCGTACGCGAGAGAAAATCTTCCCTGGCTCAAGCTGATGTAAGTTGGATAAAGAACCTATTGACTGCAAAACCTAAATCTATTAGAGGGGAAAGGGGTAGAGGGTGAGGAGGGGGAAAGGAGGCACTATATGGGAGACAGGATGGTGAGGAGGGGAGGGAATCAGAGGAAAGTGGAAAATTCGAGGAATGGGGAAGATGCAGAGTTAAGGGAAAGAGGAGAAAGGGAGAAAAACGACAAGAGGAGAAGAGGAGGGGGAATGAGAGCAAGGGGGAATGTAGATGAAAGAAAAGAGTGGAGATAAAACAGGGATGGGCGGTGGGGAGAAGACGAGGTGGAGGGAAGGTAAACAGAGGGAGGCGGGGGAAGTGGCGGAAGTGGAAAATTTTACTCATACCAGCCCTCAAATCTTTAGATTTCAGGTACAACTATAGCTTTCAGCTGCGAAAAGGCTTCATATACAACCATTGGAAAAGCACATGAATATTGCAAATGAGACACTGAGACAAAAGTCTTAGTGGCCAAACTGTTACAAAAATCACTACCAAATTTTGACCTGCTCCGCAGTCAATTGGCTAGATTCATGTGTGAAAGCAAGCAGAAGCAATACCAAACCTGAGAAACGGACAAATCCAATGAAAAAGCATGAACTTGAATACAGAAGGGATGCTACAAAATTATCGGACAGCTATGAATTCGTAGAAAAAATAGCGGCTCTACCAATTACCTGCATGATCTTTTAAGCTCTACCTCGACTCTTGCTGAAAAAAAAAAAAATCCTGTCGATTTTTTGCTTAAACTCCTACGGAAGTATCCATTGCCGAATGGACGCATCATTCCCAACGGACAAAAGTGTAGATCTATCCTTGAATACGACGCCGGTTGTACCGCCGGGGTGAGCGTGCTTGATTGTGAGACGAGTTGAAGCCACCTTTGTCACGTCCCACACTATAACCGATGTGTCCAGAGATCCCGAGGCAAGAAAAGCACTGTCAGGCGACCACGCCAAGGAGCTGATTCGAGCCGAATGGTACAACATATTCTTCACTTTCACCTTCAGAGAAAAAGGACAGAAAAAAGGTCCGGTCAGTTTCTGCATCTGCACATCTGGTGTGACTTTCTTAAACAGGACGAGTGACAAATAAGCCACCATGAATTCTTTGCAGTTCCTTTTCAGCTTTAATAAAACAGAATCTTAAATTAAATTAGATTTTTAGTTGCACCTGTTCTCTTCCCTCTTGAACCTAGTTATCCCTTCCTAAGTTTTCCAGCTCAAAACCCGGCAAATTCTCTTCCCGTTAGGTGAAACACCGTGAAGTAATCTACTCCACTTGATGGTCTCTATCTATCTTTGTTGTTAAAACAGGCACCTAGACTCGCCCCTTAAACAACCACCTCTTTTAATTTCCTCAGTCTCCAGCATAGCACATGTATTACTCCATGAATCCAAAGCAATATTTGCATCCTATTCTTCGGATGCTAAATGTGGAAAATACACCGAAACATTCCTCCCTCCATCACCCAAAAAGCCATTGGAAGCATACCTCTCTACTAGCAGTGTCCCAAATGGCAACTTCTGGTTTCTGGTCTCCCGAGGCCAACATGGAACCATCCGGTGAATATGTGACAACAGTAATGGCGGCCCGATGCCTCTCCAAAGTAGCCTCCTCTACCAGAGTGTCACCTTTAAGAGAAAAAATATGAAGTTTTCCATCGAAAGCACCTACGGTCACTTCATTTCCATCAGGTGAAATGCCAACTGCCGTTGCTTCAAAGTTGAGTGGAGTGGTGGAGAGCACGTTTCCACTTTGGATGATAGTGATGTTTTTCTCTCCGACACATACAGTGATGTCATTCGCTATAGAAAGGTCTCTCGGTTGTGATTTCAGCGATATGATTCCTTCATTAACATACTGCTCGGCTGGGAGAGGCGTCCTTCGGACCTGAATACAATTCCATTTTCCATCTTCCATAAGTGTAATTCACAGTAACGTTAAAGTTTAAGATCAAAAGTCTCCTTTTGCAGTTTTGAACCTTTCTGAAGAGGAAAAAGGACTGTCATCGACTCATATGTCACAGCAGGCTCACTATGTCGACAAGGAAAAAAAATAGCCATATTACAGTAACCTGAACCAGAATTTAACAAAAAATGAGCCACATTTGAGCCAATTGAATCGAGATTTGAATTGGACAAAAAAACAACAAAACAAAAAAAGGCTAGACGTAGAAATTGAATACGGTGAGGTCAGATGTAAAGTATAGAGCATTTACCGTGTCATCAAGAGCACAAGAAACAAGGTAAGTCCCACCAACGGCCATCGCACGAATAGAATTGCTGTGACCTGGACCCTTCAATCGTCCAAGAGCCCCTTCATTGAGTCTCCACCGAACGATGGCCCCATCATAGCTGCTTGTGTAAAGCTCCTCAACTCCTTCAGAACTTCTGAAAATTTGAATGGCAGTAATAGACTTGTTGTGGCCATACAGTATGCGGGACGGGAGGCTCGGGTTTGTAAGAGAGAGGTAGTTGATGTTGCCATTGAGAGAGATAGTAATTATGTGTCGAGGAAGCCATAGACAGCCTACCTGTGTGAAAATAGCTCCGGCCCAATAGACACAATAATTTAGAGCCCAAGAACGAACAAGAACAATAAGAAAGGAGAAAGGCATCAAAAACTTCCAGCAGCAAATTACCGCAAAGATTGGAAAAAACACGATGCATGTCTTACGTAGTCTCTGCTTTCATGTCTCCAGTCTTAGTATGGAAAAAAAGGAAAAGAAAAAACACAGCAAAGGAAAAAGTGATGCATCGCCACCAATCCCCGTTTTAATTCTATCAGTTCACAGTGATTTGGAAAGTCAGAGAAGAAACATTGTGAAACGTTTGGAACTCGAACTCAGGCATTCATCATTTTTTATAAGCAAAATGACAACATTCCAAGCCACCAAGAACAATTACAACATAGGTTTGACTGACAATACACTGTGAGTTGTTATTAGCGTCAATAACACCAAGTGCGTGTCGGTTTGGGGCCTGAACATTAAATAGCGTTAATAACAGTCATTGGTCTTTTCTTAACTCTGATTTGGTAAGCGGCCCAAAACGTCGATGTCATTTGGAACTAAATAATTAATAACACAAAAATACCCTCCGTGCTATACTTCTTAACACATAACGATTCACGGTGTACTACAATAATCATGCCCAATACATCTTCCCTCTTCGATAGTAAATAAATTAAGCCCATTTCCCAGCATCTTGCTTACCTGCATATCCTCCACTCCCGCGTTTTCCGCAAATGTGAAGGTGGTATTCACTTTCCCACTTCCTTCCTCTGATATGTCCCAAATTTTGGCTGTTTTGTCCGCTGACACCGTGAGCAGCTGTGAATTCCAACAAACAAGAAGCTAAGAACCAGAAATTGGCATCCTAATTGGATTGATGTTAAGTTGGAAAAACATCTTGAGCAACAATCGTATAGAAAGTCGACATCAGCAGTCCTTAAGGTGAGAACTGCGTCGTGAATCAAGAGTCTTGCTAAAACCCAGAGTACATTTCAAATCAACAATCAAGCTTTCTTCACTTCGTATGGGAGATAGACAACCATGCCTTTTACTTTGATTATTGTGGATTGACGAACAGTACGGATGGTACAGCAAGAAGGTACTTGCCAATTTAAGACAAAAAAAGGGCTTGTTCTAAAGTCCCAGAGAAATTAGCACTTTAAACCTTAGTACAGTCTACGTTACTCACGGTGGATGGCGAGCTATCACTTGAAAAAACTCAGCAGCGTAGAACTATTTCTATGGTAAAATTTACACTTGCAGCTTTATTTGGGGACAAGGAAACAGTTGCCAGGCGGCAGCTATAGGGAAAAGCTCACCCGACCTGCTTTCCATCAGGACTCCAGGAGACACAGTATATGCTGCCACTGTGGTTGCCCTCGGCCGAGAGCTCGCCTATCTTGGTTCCTGTTTTGCCATCATATAAGATGCCCTTTCTGTCAGAGCTTACAGAAATAAACTTGCTTCCATCTGGAGAGTAGCGCACGCAGTTGACATAATTTGAGTGCTCTCTGCTCCCAGCACCTCACCCTTTTCCAAGTTTCTTAAAGTTCTGACCCAGTAAACGACTGTTCTCAAACAGGACTGTTGCCTGACATAAAAACTATTAACTACTTATCCAGTTTCCTCATTTCAGTATCACATTGCCTCCTGTGCATCCTTATTTCCGGCCCAAAGAAATCATTGGACATAAACCATAGAGTTTGAACTTGATGTTTTTTGTAACGCGTGTACCTAAACTATGCATTGCTCTGAAACTGAACAACCCAGTTTCAAAGAGTGTAAACACTAAAACCTGATGCAGTGTTATACAACTAAAAGCACACGGGAGTGCTGCAAAAGCCTTGAACTTGAAGGCTATAAACAGATAATCTACAATATCTACTCATGGAACTAAAGGTGATGACGAAGAGAGGGCATTTGCATGCGAGACTAGAAGGAACCCAACAGGGATGTTTTCTTCAACGATGAAAAACAAAAACTGTACATCCAGCAAACCTACTTTTTCCTAAAACTTAAATGCAACAAACGCTATACACCAACTGTGCATTTCCAGTTCCTACAAACTTCAAATAACCTACGTAGGTGAATCATGCTTTAAAAAGAGCTTGCATTACAAATGCTAAATAATTGAACAAATTGTGATCCCTTTCTTGCCGGTAAAGTACAACAATTCAAACAGCAGCAACAACTCAAGAGAGTCAAACTAAAACAGAGTCTTTCATGATGGTTGCACCTGTTAGAGTGGGAAAATCGGAATGGAGGACCCTGGTAAAAATTGACAAGGTTATCTTCTCCACAAGTGACCATGCGAAATGGTCGCACTGGACGCAGAGTGCAGCTCATGACTCTCTTTGAGTGACCGTCGAACTCACCCACATTATTTCCAGAGTCCCACCTGGCATAATTTCAGCATAAACAAAGGTCGTTGCGGATTGACAGAGAAGAGAAAAATCATTGAAGATGTAAGTTTCGAAATTCTCCAGAAAGGATTGGCCTGAAAGGATGTGTTTTGCACACTTGAATCGTGAAGATTGCCATTAAAACAGAACAAACGAGGCATTGCAGCTAATTAAACCGATATGTGGCCATATCCAATAAAACGGATTCCATGATGAAGATGAATCTTCACAGCCATCTACATTCAGAGTCAATTATTGTATATACTTCTTATCAGACACAGAGGGATTTGTAGGATTGAAAACCACACAAGGACTCAATTCGCAAAAAGAGGTGCCTCAAACCACCAAATGCTTTCAAGGCATATGATCAAAATCAACTTTCTCCCTTTGCAAACCTACACCGTTTGACATTATCGTTCCCTTCAAAAATGAATTGAAAGTCGGGGTTTCAAACTTTCAATCTACTGATGCAGCTGTCATTCAAAAAAACATGAAATGAAACGGTTGCCGATGGAACGATAAAGAATCCGTTAGACTTACATAAAACAGCGAGCAAGCTGTGAGCCTTTGCCATCTCCCGCTACAGCAATGCGTTCACCATCCGCCGACCATTGCAAATCTTCAATACTTCCAGAAAGTGCCCTAATCTCAAACTTTAGAATGTGATTATGCTCCGCCTTGCGAGCCCAGACTCGAACCATTCCCGAGACGTCTCCTGACGCAATCCATTCTCCATTGGGAGAGAATCGTGCAACTGTCGTGTTATGAGAATGCTCTTTGTAAACATCGACCTTCAGAGGGTCGTCTAAGCTGCGCAAAATGACAGACTTTCCGTTACAATATGCGATAGATGAAGTCTTAGCATCGCCATGGATAAGAACACTGCGGCCTCGCTCAGTCGTAGGCTGACAGGCGTATATTAGGTTGAGCTCCGCCATGGATATTAAGTTGCTGAAGTCCTTTGCTTTGCTTTGTTTTGATTACAACAAAACATTTAGGGTTTCACAGTTTCTATCTTCCTACCTTCTCATTTGTCCACTGGCAGCGTTGACTCCTGGGAGAAGATAAATTTCGGCCGACGACTTCAATAATATAATGAGTGGCTCACGTGAGCTGGCGGTAGCCGGAAATCGTACTGAACTTACCCGCTTTACGGGATTTCTAACTGTATTTTCACAGATGAAATCATAGTTCAAAAGCATAGTTGTTCAAATCGCGCGATTTTTTCAATTTTTCCGATTGAAACGTATAATTCGTGACTTTTGAAAAAATCGCAAAAAAACGACAACTGTGAACTGAAACTGCAAATTTATGGAAACCTGTAAACAAATTACGAAAAATGTACATTTTTGTACGTCATAGTTATTGGTACTTTCTGTTCTGTGAACTGAACAGAAATATCACGGAACCTGTACGTTATTTCATCGAAAATGTATGGACGTTTTCCAAAAGAGACGTCGAACGTCACACTAATTTCACGCGGTAAGTTTGAAAATTGTACGGGCGTCTTCTTCATTTTTTTTTGAAAGAAGCCGCCATGGAATATTGAAAAATTTTGCCTGTCAGAAAGATGGAATTTGATAAAAACTCACATTTGCGGACGTTTGAACCCGGGTGAGCAAAAGCAGTGAATAACCTATTTTTGGCGTCTTCCATCCAGTTGATCAAGAAATTCCAACACCATCACCGAGTGTGATATGAAATTAAATATTTTTAATATTTTACCGCTCATTAAACAGGAAAAACTCGCAAACTGCGCTATATGTATAAGTTTTTTTTTTCATGTACGGAATAGTACGAAAGGAAATTCATTAACGATTTTTAACGATTTGTTCAAAAGGTTCACTGCGTTCGTTACGTATAATTCGTCGCGATTGGTACGTTCTCACTAATCGCCGTGAACAACTATGTTCAAAAGTAGGTGAAAGTAGGCCCATACAATATGCCTATAGGTATGCAAAACATACAATATGACCTTAAGACCCATATTGTATTCGGACCTATTCGGACCATTTAAAACATTCGGACCAAAAATTGGACCAATTAAAACATTTGGACCAAATTCTTTTATTTACACCGTCAGATTCGGACGATCGGACGGTCGCTGATCAAAGTAGCGATCTAAGAAGATCACATGAAAAGCCCATAACACAACTTACGCTAAAGGTGCCGACCAAAGGCCTACCATAAAAACGCCTACTTTTGAACTATGGATGAAATGCTTCTGATTGGTCTTATGTCGTTTAGGGAGCAAGTGCTCTTGGCACTTTGGTGCTTTTTCTGTCGATGTCGGGTTTCTAATGGGAACAGCCCCGCAGAGTCCAGCTGGTATGGGATTTCTTTAGGGTGGTTTCATTTGTACAAAATTTTTGATTTTAAGGGTGCGATGGTGTTGCAAGGGCCGTCGCAGCTCATAATGTATGGCCGATATTGCCGCCTTTTGATGAGAACAGCACTGTAGTTAGCCGGTAATAGGCCATTGGCTCACTACAATACTTGCATGTATTGATCTGGAAGGTCACAAGGTTGCGCATGCTAGACCGCGAATCGCTGCTGGTGTAAATAAATTATTACACCACCAATCGCTATTAGGGTTAATCAAGCTAATCTGGCACCCCTAATTTTATACCCAAACTCTTAAATAGAGTGATTAATTCTATTTAAAAAACTCTAGAAAACAAATTAGAGCAGTTGATTTCCTTCAAAATCCCAAAATTCCCAATTAGCGTTAGTCACACTCATTGTTATTCAACACTAAATATTGTTAATGCTAATAGCGATTCGTGGTGCAGTGTGAAGAAATAAATAGTGTAACAAACTCTATTTCGGGCTCAAAGGCCTTACGCGAACAGAATATTAATGCTAATTTTGTAATTTACAGCTCTAATCCATTGGAATTATCCCAAATCCTAAAATCTGACAGGACCACTGTACTGTTTGTTCAATTCTCTGGACTTCCTCTCGAATTGAATTGCTACTATCGCCATCACAAACTTATTAGAGATATTCGAGCATGAGGAACAGAAAAAAGTTTTATCATTTAGTGTTTTGGAGAATCCAGCTTTCTAGAAGTTTAAACTGCCCAGTTTCCTAGTTCCCCTTGACCATTTAACTAATACTTCCTTCAGATATTAGTCTGGGATACTTTCATTTGTTTAGGAACAACATTCCTCCACACAGCTGCTTGTACTCAGTTTGCTCAACATTGTAAGCAGCATCAACACGGACTACGTGTCTGACATGCAACTTCTTATACATTGAAGCTAAGATTCCTGTGGAACAAACCCGCCTAAGTCAGCTTTGTTGATCAAAACCAATTTGCCAATAATATCTTCAAGTTTCAAGGGAGATCATGACAATAATGATGGCGACTTAAGGAGATCTGTATTGTTTCACATAAAGCATCGTACAGAAAATTTCAGCAGGTCACAGACGATGATCGAAAGGGCAACGGCTTTTCAAGGCATAAGCTACCCTTCCAAACATTATTAGACTTAATCAGCCTAATTCAAGTGAGGTCTTCTTTCCCAAAAACCACAAATAGAGCTAGTCAAACAGTGTTATCAACACTATTTGGTTTGGTATGCCATTCTGAGCCACCTTGCAAAACATGTAGGTAAGTCAAATGTAACGAAGTGTTCATTGATTGGTAATTGACTACTAATAGTGATGCCCAGAGTAGTTAACAAGGTCATTGTCATAAACAAAAAAACATCAACAGGGAAAAGCAGTATTACACGTGCATATAAATAGTCGACTTTTTACTTGCCACTCCAAACCATGTTTTCAATTCTTGACAGACTATCTGAACTTAGTTAAACAACATGTGACAAAACAAAAAATCAGACCAAGAAATGATATTAGTAAACAATCTACCAGAAGCATTCCTAACATCGAACTGCCAATCACATGTTGTTGAAAAACGCTAGCTTTCTTACACATACAACCCCGTCTTGACAGTCGGGTCCTACAAAAGTCAATGATTTTACTTCCTTCGGGAGATCCACTTTCTCGGAGTGGTATTAAAGTCCAGTATTGGCAGCCCTCTTTTACAGACAGCCCTATGTGACGCCTTGCACCGTTACAAACTAGACGCCGTCAACTACTACCCATCCTACACTGCTAGTGCGACTACATACAGTGCACTGAAACGCATCATGTGATGCTACAGCTTGACGCAAAAAGACAAAAAAACAACTTTCAGTGCACTGTTGAACCCAACCACAAAGTTCTGCATTCCTGGTCTAAACACCCTTGTGGCCGAAGCTGGAAAGCTGACTACTAATTCTTTAATTCACACTCCAGCTGCTGTCTCTGGATGTATACATATCAACGCAGTACCATCGAAGGGACAGGCAACATTATATCATGTGCCAAAGCAGTCTCCCCACCCACTATCATGAATGAAATATCTTTCTAATCCAACACTAAACATCCTCTCTAACAACACTTACGGCCGAAGGTAGGAAAGAGATCGACTACGCCATTCCCTTTCCGTACGAGAGCCGTCCATTCCTACATTTGCTTTTGCTCAATACTCGTTCTCCTCTCTCGCATAAGGGCTGAAGAGAAGGGAGAGCCATCAAGTCCTACATTAGCTCAATACTCGTTCTCCTCTCTCACATAAGGGCTGAAGAGAGTGGTACAGGGATCGGGGTCGTGTCGCATAACTCGAGCCGCCCGTTGAAACTCATCTCTAAGGACTCGCATGGAGTGGCGATCCACCACTCGGCCGAGGTCGTGACTGGTTTCAAACGGGTCTTCAATACATAAGAGGTGGCGTTCATTGCCAATACGGCGAGTCCACTCTTTTTGGTCCTTACTGTAAAACAATTCAAAAACGTAAAATTACAACCAGTGTATAAAAAAAAAGTAGTTTCTTTTCCGTGTTACAGGGTATAGGTATAAACACAGAAAAACAAGGTACAGGTTTCCTATCAATAATGGGAGCATTTCCTGCAGTTCCTACATCATTCGGCTTCAAAAAAAATGACTCTATTCCATACGTGGATAATGAATAGCCCGTCCCAATAATTTTTTATCATATAATCCTTTTATTGACAACAACTGGCAGATAAAAGCTGCCTACCTGATGTAACCCCCGATGCGAACACTGACAACTGCCCGGTTGTAGTCATGACGAAAGCCCCAATACTCAAAAAATCCGGTAAGAAGCTCTCCCACCGACTCGCGGTTAGCAGCTCCAAATTCTCGCAGAGTGTCTACACGGTCAAAATAGGAACACATGATGTCCCCAATACGGACACTGTATGTAGGCTGCATATTCTGTTTGATCAGGATACCATCCATCCACACAGCATGTCTCAGTAGCAGTTGATATCCTGAGCTGAGAGCTCTCTCAAAAGTTTATGCACGATGTGTCTTCAAGGGAAAAAAAACATGAACTCCCAAACAGGTCTTTTCTAGGTCATTTCTGATACCTGCTGTAATGCACAGAGGATACACAGGCTTTACATGGAAGTATATCCAAATACAAAATACTTGCTACCAAAATTCTAACAGACATCTACCCGACTAAGAATCCTAAATATTTGATGATCAATTTTACATTTAAGTACCAGCTCAGATTTTCTCATCAAAACATCCTGATGCAGGGATCAATCATAAAGACCTAAACTGCAACCTGAATAATACAGTAACAGGTAACAATTTGCTGTCCTCTCTGTCCTGTGCACAGTTTTGGTGGCATTCTTCCATTGATCAGACCTTGAAAACCATAACTTGACCTTCCACACAGAAAAACATGAATATGCAATAGATTTTCCTGGTTGGATATGCTGACCATGGCTTGTAGTTGTGTAAAATACATACAGAGGATACAGATACATACATAAGAGGATTTTACGACCATAGAAGGCAGAAAACAGTACCTGCAGGCACGGCAAGATGGGCGGACGACGCTGCTGCAAGTAATGGATGCACATCATCACATACCTGAAACATACATCCCACAAGTCACAGTCAGCCTATGTTCCCATCAAGCACCTCCCTACATCCTCCTCAGTTTACGAGTCTCATCGCTCCCTGGATTCTCCTCTTGTTCCCCTCTATACTGTTGTTCTAATGCACAGAAAATGTATTATCTATTAGAGACGGATAATCCTCACATATTTAAAAAAAACAAGCCTCATCTTCGGATTATGTATAAAACTGGCTAATGGCTTCAACAGGGTTCTGCAAGATTAGGAGCATACGCATAAGATGACAATGTCCCTCGATATGTCTCGTTGACCTGACGCCGTTTAGCCCAGTGCTTCACCAAAAACGCCAGTTGCCGCAGTCGTTCGTCCACTTGTGCATAATCCCTCAGCAGCTTTGTATTTGCCACTGCCAGCATGTTGTTCACACAAATATCGCAAGCGACCTCCGCCTCCGAATCGACAAACTTCACTATTGGCACTCTTGCATGGGTCAGAGCCTGTTTCAACATGGAAAACAAAGGCAAAAACAATCTCATCTGCACCGGTTTAGGGAAAATGTTCTGTTCATAACAAACCCACATGTAAATCAGCATGCTATCAACCAACACTGACAGATAACACGAAAAAAACCATCTGTGCAAAAGAGAGTCTTCTTTTTACCTGCACTTGACGCATGCCCTCAGCATTTAAGATGGCTGCCATCCTGTTTATGAGCTCTGGCTTTGAAGCATTCACATCTTCCACAGCGAGGCACACATCAATGTCACTGTTTCGCACCCCAAAAGCATTTGCACAAGATCCATAAAGGAACAGCTTCGCGTCTCCCCAATTATGTGCCACAATGCTGTCTAATCTCTGCAAGAAGGCACGACGCCGATTCTCCTCCTGAGCTGTGGGGATGAGGTTCTCGAAGATGCCGAGTAACCTTGATGTGATATGCATCATATCCGACCTATAGCGTCCCTCAGATCGTTGCTGAAGGCCTTGAGTAGGATAGGGAGCCGATCCGCCCCTCTGCTCCCTCTGCTCCTCTCGCAACCTCTCAAGCCCATTTCGAACAATCTGTCCAGCCAGCCATCCTCAACTGTGTATTGAGTCTCTCATCACAACAACAAGAAGAGGATGCAATAATTGATTCCTCTACAAGGGGGTATAATAATTCATCATCACAGCCAAAGCAACAATAGAGAAGGCCGGAACAAAAGAAAATCCGGCAAACCAAAACTGACACCGATAAACTTCAGTTTCCTTTAAATACAACATGAACAGGGGAATTAACAATGTTTACAGCAAAACAGATAACTGCAAAAACACAGCTTTAGTTGTTCTTGAAAGACAACATGGAAAGAGCCGGTTCTCAATAATCTGCTGCAGCACTTGCTCATAACAAATAGTGCAAAATGCTCTCGTCAGAGGAGCTAATATCCATTAAAAGAACGCTTCTATGCTCAGACTTCCTATGGCTGTCCTACCGGCCACCTTTTGCAACAAAGCATTGAGCAGTAATTGGATAAAGCTCCGATGAAAAATGTAGTAATAATTCTTGAAAGATGTCATAAATAAGATGTAATACAACTGCACTGATTTATTCTAAGAGCACATCATAAAAAACTCACACTAGTTGTTCCCTGCAAAAAGTCTTCCACTGACAGATTTCAGCCAGTTTTCGTATGTCACATAAAAAAAAACCCGACCACTGACTACAATTGCTGACTTGAATGATTGAAACCACATTGCTTTAGCTCAGCTCCCCACCACTACTCCGCACAAAAAAAGCAAGAGCCGTTGCAAGCTTGCCCACTGGGCTCAGAGGTATGCATGACACACAGATTTCACCATAATTCACTAACACCTAAACCCACCTGCAGTGTATTCCAATTTTTTTAAAAATATTTGATTACCAGGCATGTGAAAACGGCCAAAAATTGTGCATCACATTACAGCTGAAGAACTGCTGATGAGCAAGAATGAGCATAATCACCAAAAAAACTGCAAGACATGATAAAAATGAGCTATTAAGCCTTCAGTTTATGAGTTAAAACTAACTCGATGTAGAATGGCCAGAGGACTTCGGCCACAAGTGAGAGAGAACAGTCCAGAAGAGATCTTGCATAAATCAAGGAAAACAACACAATAAGAAAAAAGAAGAGAGACAAAGTAAAACCGACTGAAAAGGACCTGATCAAAACAAAACAAACACATAAGAGAGGAGCGAACACCAAGTGAAAAAAATAGGGCAATGTTCATGAACAGCTCAATGACTGATAGTCTCTAACACTCCATAATCAGCTGTAGCTCTTCCCTTTTGATGGACCATCCCCACGACAGTCATTCTTAATTTTGTACTTTGTTAACTTCTTCTCAGCAAAAGTAGATATTCAAAGACCCAGAGAAAGTGCCAGCATCGTTCAAAACAAAAAGACATACCACCGAGTAATAAATTGCTTAGTCTAACAAGGCAGTAAAAGCAGCTAACTGAGAGTCACGGCAGGCGATAACCCCTGAATAAGGCTGGGAGGCAAAAAGCCCATTTTCAAAAGATGTAAATTAGATCCAGTCTTTCCTTTTCATTTCCATATTTCCTCACCTTTCCCTGATGAACTCGCCCGCTCGATTCCTTAGCAACAGTTGCTTCATTCTGACCTATACCCTGACCATTGGACTCCAGGCCATGTTGATTCATCTCTCCAGCCATGTCTAGTGCAAGTACATCCGGAAGTTCTGGATATGTCTGCCCATCACCTCCCTTTCCTGAGCTCCCACTTCTCATCTCCTTCGCGAGACTATCCGAACTTGAGGTGCCACTTGTGTGAGACTGCTGTTCTCGTCCAGTTTCACCCTCTTCCTGCCCATCCAAATCAGCCATCAGAGGAAGATCTGATTCAACAAGCCCACGAAAGCTGAGCTGATTCAACTGTTTTGTTAAAAGTCCACAATCGTTGTCCTCCTTTGTTTCCTCTGTCAGCTCCTCTCCTGTGCCCCTGCCTACCTTTCCTGCCTCCATACCTTTTCCCTCTCCCGTACAAGCTTTGTCTACTTCCTCTCCAGATTCTTCAAACTCACTACTGACAAACGAATCATTTCCACCCACTGATTCTTCCACTTGCTTGCTCAAATGCACATTCTTTTCTGCGTCATTTCTACCTCCTTTTAACTGCTGTTCGTCATTACCGTAACCAGTGGCCCCCTCTCTCGGCCCCTGTTTTACCTCTCCCACGTCCCCAGACCCCGTGTCAGCCACAGCTATGACTGCAGAAGGAAGACCAGGATGGTCCAATTGGGAAGCCAGAGGCACTACTTGCACTGTGGCTCCCGGGGGACCAAAGAGACTTCTCAGTCCATGGTGCTCCTGGCCGTCCAGTTCCTGTGATCTTAGAGATAGACTCTCAAGTGATCCCTGTCCAGAACCATCCTGGCCTTGAAACTGTCCTTGATTCGCCGATTGCTTCATGCGCCATTCCTGGGCAATAGTCTTGCGTCTCCTCATCTCTTCTCTGCTTTCCTGACTACGACCTTTCATCTGCTCTCCTTCCTCTCCCCTCAAATGCATCAACTCTTCCATTCCTCTCCCGTCTTCTCCTCTCCCTCCTCTCCCACGTCCCTCTCTGCCTCGCATATGACCTCCTCGCTCCTCTGCCCGATTTCGATTGTACATAATTTCTTCCCCTCTAACCAGTCCTGAAACTCTCTCCATTCCCTCTATTCCTTCCCACTCCCCACCTCTCTGCCCAAAGGGGCCACCGTACTCATCTTCCCTCAGACACTCTTCCTTTCCCATCAATCCCCACGGTCCTCCCGTTCTCCCCCCTCGACGCCCACCTTCTCCTCGTCCAGCCCTCCGTCCACTTCCTCTCCCCCCATCCCTCATCCCTACTGGTCTTCCCTCCCTCCCGAACCCTCTACTTAATTCCGGTCCCAAAACATCTCCCAGCCCTCCCCCTCCAAACATGCTCCTCTCCTCCTCTCTCATATCGAACACCGTAACTGGCGAAAAATTTGCGTCGTGTAACCTTCCCATCCCCCTCCCAGGAGGAGTACCCACGGGACTTCTATGAGGGCTCAGATGAGGACTCCTCTGTGGACTCCGATGAGGCGCCGGTCCTCCCGGCATACGCAAAGGACCATAGCCCATACTACCTCCTCTAGGCCCATCCTCTCCCCAACCAGAACCCATACCCCCTCCTCCTCCTGCTCCTCCTCCTCCTTCCGAGAACTCCACACTGTCTGGGAAAAAGTCATCAGGGTGAAAATTAGGCCCATAGGGAGGAGCCGCGTGTGGCGATATTGGCTCGGGATTGGCGGAAAATGAGAAGCTCGGATCGAACGGCGGTCGAGACATCGGTCCTCCTCCTCGGTGCCCCGGAAAAGGAGGCGGAGGAGACATGAAAGAGGGAGGCATTGGAGGCTCCCCAAAAAAGTCTGGTGGTCCCCTAAAACCAGGAGCTCCGCGGGGGGAGCCCGGTCCAGAAAACCCCCCTCCTCTGGGAGATCCCGGGGCCACAAATCCTCCCTGAGTACCAAAACCTCCAGCTCTTGGAGAATTGGGGGGATACCCTCCTCTGGCTCTGGGACTCCTAACAGGACCATTAGAGAGAGGGGGACTTGCGGCACCGAGAGGAGGGCTTCTGAGACCTCGAGGACTGACTGGAGGTGGAGGGCCTGGACCCCACATCCTTCCCATGTAATCGTAGCCTTCCTCCATCCCAGGTGGTAAGTCCATTTCTTGATGGGGCATTCCATTATGGAGATTGTTCATGCCTCGAGGAGAACCGCCTCTCCCATGCATTAGCCGTGGATTGTTCCACTCCTGGTTTCCCGGAAGCATTCCCAAAGGCATGGGCTGCCCGTGATCCATGGGGCCGAAAAACTCTTCTTGAAAACGGCGACCTTCTTGAGAAGCATCCGGAGGTGCATGAGGAAACCGATTCATGGATGCAGGAGAGGGACCGGATCCTACTCCTATTCCCCCTCCTCCCCCTCCCCCTCCTCCTCCTACTCCTCCTAGTCCTCCTCCTATCCCTCCTCCAATGCCTCCTATCCCTCCTCCAATGCCTCCTATTCCTCCTGCTCCTACACCTCCTCCTCCTCCTTGTAACATACGCAGAAGCTCTGTGCCACTGTTGTACGGATCATGTCCAGCATTGGAGGGAGGATGGTGGTGGTCCTGCCACATGCCCTGAGGCGGTCGAGAGCGCATCGGATGAGGAGCCCGAGACTGCATGAGAAACTGTTGTTCATCCATTTGCTGGTCGTATAGGAGCCTCTGATGAGCCTGCTGACGTTGTTGGGCTTGTTGCTGCAAACGCTCCATGTGCTCCGCCTGTAACTGTAACTGCCTCTTCAACAGGAACGCATCGCGAGATCGAGGGGAGAGAGGGAGCGGAGGAGGTTGCCCCAAGGGATGCAGATCAGCAGCAGAAGGCGGAGGAGGAGGAAGAGGAGGGGGGGGAGGAGGAAGAGGAGGAGGAAGTTGTTCGTGATTGGCGTGAAAGTCGTCTCTTGTAGCCTCCTCCTGACTGGGCCGGCCCAACAGAGGCAAATGCGGTTGAGCAACTTCACCGGGAGAAGGTCCAAAATTGTCGAACCAGGCTGTGAAGGAGGGTACAAGAGAAGGCTTCTCAGGCTCCCAGGTAGACGCTTTCTTTGGAGACTGAGTGGTGTTCAGTTTGGCGGGAATGCTGAAGGGAGAAGGCCACAAAGTGGAAGAACTACTGGTCAGATTCAATGGAGCCATCATAGGGTTTAAGCCGGTTTGCATGGCTTGCTCCGCTGGCCCGGGAGGGGCCGATCCTCCGACTGGAGGGGGAGTAGCAGTCGGGGACCTCCCTGAACCAATCACAGACATGACTCTCGCTGTGCCCCCTTGGCCTTGGTTTTGGCCAGTGAGTTGCATATCATTTTGCGGGAGTCCTCCTCTGGAAGACATATTGGGGAGAGTCGAGCCTGGAATATCTGCAAAGGAACTCTCGCGCTGCATCTGCATTAGGGTTGGCTGCGAGTGACCGCCTTCTGATGAGGAAGGTCTGACCTTCAGATTGAGGAGGCGAAGTAAGGCGAGACCTCCTTCTGTGTAGCCATCTGCGTCAGAAGAATCTGCTGTGGATGGATGGGAGGGACGTACTTCGCCTGAGTCTCCCATGGTGCTCTGGCCGAGAACTGGAGGAGAGGATCCTGACAAGGAGGCATCCCTAAGAGAGTGCTCTCCGAGGCTCTGCCCATAGGCGTACGGAGATGAAGGAGAGAGATGGTGTGAAGGATGACTCGTCATCTGGAAGAGCAGTATTGATTCTACGATGCAACATGGCAGAGACTGTTTGCCTAAATCTCGTCCTTATCACTAACCCTAGAATCAGATGAGGAGGTTTTCGTGCCAGAGTTACGGCTCCTGTACTACTGTACCGAGTTCGACCAGAGATTAGAAAACCCTCAGGACGGCATTTTGCGGCAAAGCGGAAGCAAAAAGGAGCAAAGATCGTTAGAGGACAGTGAAGAGGAGAGCTGCAGAAGTTCTCGCTCTCCTAGACTGCCAGCTGCCAATCTTGATACCTATCCAAGAGAACAGCCGTCACGTATGGCTATGGCGAAATGGCACAGCGAGTGGAGGCCGGATCGTCCAACACGTGGCGCATAAAGAATCCTCGCAACTGGCACTTTCGTGTTTTCTACTTCCTCGAAATAAAATACAAAAGCGGCCTCAAAAGGGTCAGCCACACAAAACGGCCGTCAACCTCCGGACTCGGCCACTGTTGATCGGACGGCTGCAGTGCCAAGATAACCTGAGTGACGGATGAGAGAGCATGCGAGAACGCCACGTCTCAGACCTCAGGAAACGGATTGCGGGGCTTATCTGGATGGCGTGTGCACTAACCACACTTGGTTCAGCGATACTTAACTGCCTCGCTTTCCATGTTCGCAACAATGGTGTTCGTAACGACGCTGAAGTACGACCGCACTAAAGCTTTTGTGGGGTGGACTTTAGATTCGTGCGCACTCAACATTCAAAGTGCGGCAATTAGTGCGGTGTAAAGAGAAAATAAGTCAACCATAGAGAAAAGGAAGGGTACAGTCATACAGTTCCAAACTGCCAACGGATGCGCACCATTACACCGCGAATCGTTATTAGTGTCAAAGTTTAAATAGTGTTGAATAAAATTTACCGTAATTGATGCTAATTAAGAATTTGAAATTTTTCAAAAAAAAGGTGTTTTCTAATTTCGGCGTTTATGCTAATTTGGGAACAGCAAAAATGGAATATTCACCGTACGATTATATACATTAATATATGTATCCGTACAAAATATTAGAAATCGTACGCCGTCGCGAATTAAAATATCCGTACATGCTATACTAATTTACGTGTCAGACTAATCCCGTTTTTTTTAGCGCACGTTCTTATGTGCGTGCGCGTCTGATTTAATTCATTTTTTGTAAATTTTCACTTGAAAAGGTACAGTTATGTACGGTCTGAAATCGACCGTACACCACACTATTTATATTTTATTGTACTTTCGGGCTTTACTTTATTTTGTACGGTACCTTAATTAACGTCAAGGAAAAATTAAAATCGTGTATCCTATTTGAAAAAAAAAAATCAAAATTTTAAGAACCCAAATTAGTGACTTTGACACTAATAACGATTCGCGGTGTAGCACTCTGCCTGGTTCGGTTCGGTTCCGTTCGGTTCGGTTCGGTTAGTTCGAGGTCAGCCTAGGGCCAAGAAAATCAACCCCAGCCAATAACCCCTCAATGAACTGACCTGGTGTTAACAAGAGCAACTGCTATGAGAGTGACTACCCATGGAAAGGAGAAGAGTCTCACAACACAACTTCACAAGTATCCTGAATGCATGCCTTTAGATGTTTTCAATCATTTAGTGATGAACATTTGAAAGGCTTTAACTTCCAATTTTGAGAAGAAAATTTGAATTTCAGTGCACACATGCTTTGGTGTGTCATTCGCTGTGGCATCAAAATTAAGATTGTTCTCATAATTGAGAGGTTTATTTACACTGCGCCTCATGGACTCATATGCTTTAGGAACCAAACTTTTCAAGTTCAAAATTCCAAATTCAAATGTTCAGCTAACGAAATCGTTAGTGCAACCTAAAATCTGCAACCATTCATTTTTCCAACTACACTGCGTATGGCTTATATAGTTCACAACACTTTCTTTTTATGCCCGAAAACCATAGAATAGCTTTGATAACACTATTTAAGGCTAGCCCATGACAAACCACAACATCTCCCTACACTAAATTTGCATTTTACATTTTTTTTTTCAATCTACACTAATGATTCATTCTAACAACGACAGTCGGTACATCATTCCCAAACCTGTGGACCTAACTGAACAGTGTATAGCTCTGCTACATTATGTCACACATACAACAATTGACAATTGGTGCCTGAGCCGGCATGCATACTAGTCACTCATGTTTCACAAACTCCCAACAACACTAGATAATTCTATTACAAAATCGCCGCTCTACTTACTAACCAAAATTACCACGTTCAACAATCGAATAACTGTACAGCACTTGTGTGTGGAAATGCAATGATAACAAAAACCCATTTAAAAATTAATGCAAGAAAATCTTGATATGCAAAACTGAGTAACTCCTATGTATCTCGTCACAGTTTTTCTGACAAGCTCCTCATTACATGATGCACAAAAAAAAAAGACTTTCAGGGCTATTTTGCTTTTAATTTTTAAATTTCTGACGACTGATTAGCCCTACTAATGTAAGACTTTATCAAGAAAGCACGATGGTGAACCATCCCAGTACATAGGAACCCAAAAAAAAGAAGGAAGCTAAAAATAAAACAAATGCCACATGATGTGGAAACCGGGATCAGTCTCAAAGTTGAGTTGAGTATGTGGCTTGCAATTACTTTTTTTTCTCCCCTTTGTACGGAGATGGTTTTTCCATCACGAGTTTCTCAATCAAAGCTTTTCCTACTTTTTATTTAGTACACCCAAGTCATGGAGTAATGAAGTACATACAACGGAATAATCTGACACCACTAATAAAAACGATCTCGTCCATATGCTGCTAACCAATCAGCTTTCCCGAACTACTTGTCAGAACAATAACGTGACCACTCTATATGATGTGGCACATCAAACTGTTCACAAAAACGGAACTGAAACTAATGGGAATGCTACCGTACAAACCAATCCGCAAATTCATCAACTCTAGCAGATACAGACAAATAATAAGGATGTAGAATGCAAAATTTCAACTGATCTAAAGTGCTGGCAGTCCGTAGGTTTCTAAAGTTTGATTTCTCTGACACGACAAGGTTTCAATGCTGTAATTTGCAAAAGGCTTACAGAAACAATACTATACTCCCTCTCAAAGAGAATGGATGAATCCAGCTATGCATACGAAAACTGAAAATAACGACCACAAATCATCAGGATGAAGCTAAAAGCTCATAACCGGGTGAAAAATTGACCTGCAATACAACATCATCAAACCACGTTTATGACACTTATCTTCAACAATACTAGTCTCATACTCTGTTCTTTGAGCCAATAGTACAACATCAAAGTCTGAGAAGAGCCCGAAAAACCCTAAAAACCCTTGAAAGACCTACAACAAGATGATCCCTACCTGACACACAGGAATCTGTCTCAACTTTAATACACCAATTAGACACCTCCAATAGACTATGACGGGACCTTTCCTATTCAATACAGGGTCGCAATTCTTGACAATGTGACTACAGCGCCTATGTCCCTTATCAACACTGTTAAGCAGGAGATGAACAACCATTCTTTTCTCATTTTCTCCAGTGGATGTATCACATATCATGCATGCTGGAAAAGATAGGTGGTGGGAAAAGGCAAAGGAAAACGAAAAAGGACTAGGACTCTAGGACAGACTAACAAAGGAAGGAAAGGAAAGGAATAGGCTTTCAAGGGAATAAGACTATTGTCAACAGTTCACTACCAGTGTTGCATAAAAGAGTTAAATTGTTCTGCATGTAGAAAGTGAATTAAAAACCAAAAAACGACGCAATTTCAAGGAGGAACGGACAAGCATAGAGTTAGAAATTCATGTCTGACAGTGAGAAAAATCGTTTGAGAGACGGGACAGACTAGCGAGGGCACCTCACCTATGTATATTTGAAAAACAGCCGATGCTCGCCTGAATGCATCACCTTCGCTCAGTACAAAAACGCTTAAAGTTCACGGCCTCATCTTGAATAAACGAACTGCATTCACAAACAAGTGGACCTCAAAAGACTTTTAATTTTGGCATTTAGAAATTTGCGGGTCAACTGGTAAGAATTTTAAAAACAGAGAGTTCACACAAACAGTGGGCAACACCAAAATGTTGCTACACCTCACCTGCTACATTCAAACAATCACCTTCTTAAAGAGGCATGGTCATAGCCAAAAAAAGAATGGGACTGGCCATCATAGATGCCCTTCCCATCTTCCATTCTTTGAGCCTAGAGTCAGTGGCCTACCATATTCGACGTCCCATTTCATCCGGGTCCCATCTCGGGCTCCATGGATAGTCATCAAAGCCTCGAGATGTGACAGGCCGTCCATTCGCATCAAAACACTGTAGACATGGCCACTCTGAGAGCCTTCAGCCCACAGAAAACGCTTCTCACTGGGAACAATTGGGAAGGTTATAGCTTAACCAGGCTGATAACAAACATTTTGAAATTTCCGTGAAAAGACAATTCTGAAAAATTTACACATTACAGTTGAGGTACTTCTCATTTATGGTTTTACTCTCTCTGTTAAGCAAAAAATATCGCTTGTCTACGCGTACAAATCCAATTTGTGAAGCACCAACATGCAGGATTTCTTCACGGACAAAAAATATTTTATTCTTTGTCTCCCCTGAGATCACCAATACTTCCAGTTACAAAAAATTATCAAAAGCTAACGGGTCAAGGTCATCGCAGTTTATACCGAACTGAACTGTCTTTAGATTTCTGGTACAAAAGACGAAAAAGATATGGAAGACTGCGGAGTTTGAACCAGAGCAGATTGCGTGCGAAAGTTGTCTACGTGATAGGCAGATGTCTTGTCACGCGTCTACTATGTGTACGGCTACTTTGGATGCGCCAACAAAGAATATTCGCTAAAAGCAACCAAACCGGTAAAACCACAAGTACGAGCACCCCTAGTGACTTTTCCGAAACATGCAACTCATTCCACGAAGTGCACAACATTGTTTCATGTTGTAAGTGTTCCCAGGAGTTGAAAAAGATTTTCTTTTGGAGCAGTTAAGACGTACCAAAAAGAAAACACAGGAAAGATTCCAACCTGACAAACAGAGTCATATCTTCTTATCCCAGTCAACCTGCGGTTTCTAAATCACCTGAGAGCTTTGCAGAGTGAGGATTGGCTGCTGTTTCGGAAAGAGACCCGGCATGGCGATATGCACCTGCCACCCAGAAACTCCACAATCCATGAGGCTGGCCCAAAATAAAATTCAACTATCTTCCATAAAACTCTGACCTTACATGGAAAAGGCTTCAGAAAGGCTCTTATTTATGTGCTAAAAAATGGATGCTCGATGGCATAAAAATCCAAAGCAGGCTAATGGGAGAGATGAATGAGCTAACAACTGCAGGATGGGAAGGAAGTTGATTCATCTTCACTGACCAGAAAAGGAAAGTTGTCGCAGGTTAGAAAGAATGTAACTCTTCTGAATTGCCCCTGGACCACACCATGCCGCAAGTGCCAAGTCAGAATCCTTCTCACTGATCTTCCCTCTGATACCTTGATTTTACTCAATGCTCATATACCGCAGCTTCTACATGACAGTAACCATAATCATATCCCTCCCTTGTGAAAGCATATACATTATAATCGATGCCCACTGGCAAATGGCAGACAGAAAAAGTTAAGAATCTACCACCGAAAAATAATAAAAGATGAGAATCACTGACTGCTTATTTTTAATTGAGTCATTATAGAAGAATTTGTATTACTAAAACAGAAACAACTTATTACAACACCCACCGTCTCCATCTCCAGAGGGCGTCCAAACACTGCTGGCAACGCTATAAGCAATAACCTCCTCAGTTCCGCAGAACGCCCCGCTTCTGCCACCTGGCAGGCCCAGGCACACACACGCTGTCAATGCTAAGGCCGCATTCCGCACATCGCCCTATTCATGCCATTTCCATGCTTTCAGTATCAACGGAACAAAGACAATCAAAGAACACCGCCCTGTTTTATGCCCTAACCGTACCTGCTGCTGCATCTGCGTCTGCACGATCGGCACGTACTCCATCACACAGCTGTCCAGCCCATCCATAAACCCGCCTCAACTCTCTCAGTTATTCCCTTCATCAGACCATGGGATCCGTTCGTCCTATCGACACAATGGTACAAAAGGGACAGCAGCTACAGCCAATGCAACCAATACGCACGTGCCATCTATCCATGGAGGCAAACGAGGGTCCACATCCGCCATAGCCAGTGCCTGCATGACAGCTGGCGCTGCTGCCAGCTGGACGCCAGTTTCCATCCGACGGGCGAGAGGGAGCGCCACCTGGCAAATGTCCCACCACCAGGGCATTCATGTAAATATACATAACTGTTAACGAGCACACTTTGAAGTCTGAATGACTTCTTTAGAACAGGAGTCAGAAGCCAACACGACAGCAAAATGAAACATAGACAAAAAAAAATACTACCAGTAGAATCGGACTAGGGAGTTACATGTGTAAAAACCCATCGCATGCATAACAACAAGCTGAAAAGGTAAACAAAGTGCATAGGGATAGATGTCGAATTCATCTAAAACCATCCAATTGGATAATATCTTTTCCAGCTAAGTATCTGTAAAAGTTCAGTTTACCTGGAGCTGCATCGGGGCTCGGTTTTGTACTGAGTCGCGAGTGATGTCTTGAGCCCCTCCTCGAATGAGACCAGACAATGGACTCAAGTCTATGTCTCCCAGTGGTACAGACAGCTGTACTTCTTCTGGCTTCAAAATGCCAACAAACGATACCAGATGTCACAGGGTGAGAGAAAAACTTGGGAACATTGGTTTGCAGGTATGTACTACCATAGGCTAGCCAGTCAGCTCAGCTCAGCGTAAAATCAACAGGAGAGGGAATTCTTGGGAAATAGAATGCCACCCTCCTCTCTTTTCTCCTAAAGGAGTTAAAAAAAGGAACAAAGAGTTAGGAAGGACAAACCTTTTCAGGACCTCCAAGAAGAAACATGTCGATCCCCTGCCACCCCAGCCTGAGGCCACATGTGAGGCAAGGTTCTGGAGAACAGCTAAGAGTAGGAAATCATAAGTGGGGATGCTGGGCAATGTGGCCATTCATATGAGCTTTCCTCACCTCTAGGCCAGCCATGGTGCTAAGCTCGAATGTCACACGAGGGTCTGTGAGACGCTCCACCAGACTCCGCTGATGCAGAAGGTAGAGTTCTCTGCAAACCATACATGCACCTTAAAAAGACATCTCGCAATCAGTCATTAAGGATTTTACTTGTCTCCACATTTTCCCCCTCAAAGCAGAGCAAATTCAAATATTGAAATGAGCTTTACTGTACAAAAATTATCAAAATGAAATAGAAGTGTGACTCATCAAGGAAAGGTGTTGGTAAATGAGTCGCAAGTTGGTCCACAAACAAGTGGCTTAAAAGCAAACGCAGATGAAAACTCTGGATGTCTTTGTCAAGGCAAAAATTCAGAAAAGGTTGTTGAATACCCAGAGCCTTCAACACTTGACAAATTTGTTCCAAAGAAACAGAAATTCATACCGTAAAGAAACCATGAGTTTCAAAAGAGATTGTGAATTGTAGACATCCCACTCTCGTAGAGTCTTCTCCATTGCTACCAAATGAGGACTTGATCCACTTGAAACCAATGGCTGAAAACTTTCATCATCTTGACCAAAAATTACATCTGGCGGCACTTTAATATAGTTCACATTATATATGATATGCCCTGCAATCACCACGGCAAATGTGTGAAAACCTTAAGTGCAAAGAACAACGTTTTGCAATCGCCGCATTTCCACTTGAATAAATCTATGTTCCAAAATTGGTGCATAAGACCGTTCAACGGAGAAAAAAATGGCTTTGTTAAAAACAACACCAACAGCTTGACAAGTATGTTTCTAAAGTTTCCAAGTTGATGGTTAATTTCACCAATGAAACATCTCTATTTCCAACACATACGACTTGCTTTTCTATTGAATCTAACTTATCGGAAAAAACTCCAGAGCGGATGGAAATTTGATGAACATTCAGGATGTTTTAAACCTTTTGAATTAGCAAAAAAATTATCGTGCAACAAAAACATTGAAGATTAAGAAATCATCCACATCACAAAGCAACTAATAAAACCTTGTGGAAAACTTGGTAAAAGCTTTGTATGGTTTACTGCCATGCAATGTCACATAAGGGATGACGAAGTTGACCTCTAAAGTGCTAAATAGTTTATGACCAAGAGACAATAATTTTTTTTACACGTCCAGATAAATGCAAGAACAAACTTTCTAAACGAATGTGCTGGTAGGCAATGAAAAATGGGCCATTTTTTCCCAATTAAAGTATGTAACCCTACAAATGTGAACAGAAACAAAGTCGCTATACCAATCATATGATTCTTCTACTGTTGCAAACAGATATTCATCTTCACAATGGTTGATGCAAATCCGCCTGTGGTCTAAGAAGACTACAGGCTTAATAATTCAATGCGCCACCACAACAAAAGAAGGAAAAACGAAATGAGCATCCAACCAAAAGATCTAAATTTGTGACAAAGTAACAATTAACTCGACAAATATCAACTGACGATTGTCATGCAATTGCCATTCATATGCGATCCTCATTGAAACACTAGATTTTGATGTACTCCCGTTAGTTAAAACCACCTGAAACCTAAAAACTGTGAAGAGCGTGAAGAATGGGGGCATGAGAAGGGCGTCGAAAAGAGCGACAGAGTTTAGAAAGCAGTACAGCGCAATCTGGCACTGCAGCAGGGCACCAGCACGCAGAAGCGGTCGGCAAACTCAGCCGCTTCGGTGCCCTTGCGGACGTCATCAACTTCAAAGACTGACGCGTGGCCGCGGATGAGGGAGTCCGCATGCGTGCGGATGAGAGGGTGCAGGATATCCATGGGGCCTTTCAGACATTCACAAAGAGCAGAGGGGAGAGATGAGCGCAAGGAGAGGACAGGGTCACGTCACGCAGAGAGGAAACAATGAAACATACTACGTTGGAGTGACGTTCTATCAGGAGTGCCCAGTAATTGTACGGAATACATTTACTCGCAGTATTCTCGGCTAATTTCCCATCAGGTCGTGGTACATTAAATTTCACCCCTTGAAATCGAAAACAGTATAATTTGTTTTTTCTTGACGCTAATTCCTTGAACGGTTCAAAACCAGCCACGTCATTAAAGAATTGAACTAGAATTGATAACACTGGTATAAACCCCCAGGTATAAAGTTATGACGCTAATAGAGGTACACGTGGACTGTGCCGGAGATTTCCTTTGCGTTGACCGGCCGAGTCACTCAATAGAGCAGAATTTGATGGTTTCAGAATTTGTACCTCGTGCCTTCATGCCTTCGCGGTATTTTAAATCGGCCGTCTCTCAAATATTTTCGCCTTCCGAAAATATGAAAAGCCTTCTGTGTGAAAGCGAAAGTTATTTAATTGTGAAACCAGCTGCCAGCATTCCAATTCGACTTGCCTGTTCGTCGCCGTGCAGCCTTTGTCCTAAGCAAATTTGGAATCTGATTTTGAATTTCTCTAAAAATCTTCGAAGTGTTTGCCATGGTAGCCGGGTCAGGCTCGGCGAGAGAGCCACGCGTGGCCCTTTTCTTGGAGGAGGATGGCACTCCTATGATGTTTTACATGATAAACATCCATAGCAATTCAAAATATGGTGAGGATAGAGCTCGGATTCAAGCTCTCGTGGAGAGACATGGAGGTCGCTGGATGCCTCCACGAGATGCAAAGGAGAAAGGCGTTTTGCATAGGCTCGTGCGGCCAGAGGATAAGGACACGTGGCAGAAACGGCTGATTCCAGACCAGGTGCATGGCCATTTGCCAGCTGTAAGAGAGTCTCCGATACAATAGACAGCACTCGATAGTCCCAATTTAAAGTGGATTTTTTTTGCTGTCAGAGCGAGACATGCTAAGAATTAGGGCATGGCTGGTCAGACTGTCTGAACATATGAGGACACTTACCTTCTCAGCTGTATTTTTTGGGTGAGGCCGGTCAACTTCAGGTTCTTTACCTTACAACTTACGTGGATACCTGTGTGGCTCACAATAAGTTGGTTCCGTTGGCTCCCTTCACTGTCAGAGCTTGTGAAGCAAGACCTAAACGCCGCCATTCATACTTTAGTGAGGAGGATGACGCAGCTTTGATTGAACATGCGCAAAAGGCCAATTCTTCTCTTAAGGGAAATAGGTTCTGGACAAAAGTTGCTGATGAATGGGGCCGTGGCCATACTTGGCAGTCCTTGAAGAATCGCTACAAAAGACACATATTGCCTGCTTTAGAAGCCGGGAAGAAGTTCAAGACAGCAGAAACATTAGAGGATGACAATATTGATAAAAGAAAAGGCAGATGCCATGGTCCTCTCAAAGACTTGAGAACAAACGATGCGGAACTTCCGTTACAGAGTAAGCTTAAACCTAACCTCCAGCCTGGTTTTTTAACCCTGTAGCATAGCTGAACCTGTTGCTCTTTTTGGAGCAGCTCTGTCATATTCCTGTATGGAGAGAAAAGTTGAGGTATGTGGATATGATTGATCTTTGTTGACACACGAGGGGGGAAGTGCTCGTGACAGCCTTGTCAACAAGCACATGGGGACAAGAGGTGTGACGCAAATACCCGTGACATCCACCCTCTTGGACTAAAAAGCGGTCAATAGTCATTATTGTGTGTTTTATGATTGTACTTTTTCTGAAAACGTTTATGGAGTTTGAACTGTATTCGCTCTATTTTCTGTAAAAATGAGCATTGAAATAATGTACCTGCTTCTCATTCGGTAAGCGAGAACTGCAAATTAATATTCATTGTTTCCTTTGTAAATTTTGTAGCTACAATATGTCAATAATTCATAAAAAAAAAAATAATAATAATAATATATACAGCTCACTTTAAACTTCTAACAAATGTACACTATTTGTACAAATTCAAATACATTGGTAAATATTTGGGTTAATTTTTGTTGTTACACGAAGTATCGTTTGTTGTCTTGTGTTGTCTTACTTATTAAATTACCATCTTGATTTCTCTTACATAAGATTTGTGGAAATGCTGAGCTGTTCTTGTGTTTGCTACTTGTTATTTATTATTCATATGACGCCTAATTGTAAGTAATATAAGGTAGATTGTACATGGTTTGATGTTTGCAACCATGTTGATTTATTTTGTTAATTATTTTATCGATGTTATCTTCATGAGGTGCATAACCATGTCAAAGATATTTTCATGAAACTATTGCTCACAATTTTACATGTTGCTTGTATTTCTTATATGGTACACCGTCAATCGCTATTAGAGTAAAGAAATAAATAGCGTAAAAAAAAAATAGTGTTATTAACACTAATCAGGAATTTTTTTTTTTTGAAAAAAATATATGTATACTAATTAATCCCTAACTGTAATTTGGGTTGTCCTGAATAATAAATACCCGCCCTTTCGATGTCTACAGTAATATGTGTACCCGTACAAAATCTGACCAATTCGTACGCCGTCGCGCTGTTCACACGGTCGACGGACGAACATATGAGAACGTGATTTTTGTCGACGAGTTTGCGTCTCTTTCTTCCAGTGCACATTCACATGTGTGCGCAATAATGTTAAGTGTCTTTTTATGCCTTTGTAATTCAAAAAGTACCATTTCGTACAAAAATATCCTGTCCGTACGCCACACTATTTCCATCGCAGTGTACTTCCATTATTAACGCTAATTGAAAAAAAACTCTAATTAGAATAATGGAAAAAATAGAATTATGGATTGTATTTCAGGTTTTTTTTTTTTGAAAAAATGGCACCGAATTAGTGTTATTTACTCTAATAGCGATTGGCGGTGTAGTATGTGATATACACAAGATTAACGGGACCAATATGTGGCGGCTTCTCATTAACAATGCTTTGTAGTTAACAAAAGAGGAATTTATACTTCGAAACTATAGATTTTACAATTCAATTAACTTTCAGGAATAATGTGTCATCGAAGACTATTTGGCCATTTGAGCCCAAGTAATATATCTTTACTGGGTTCAAACGTCTGTGTGATTAATTGGTTCAACTCCACCTTCTCCTAGGGGTGGATGCTATGGCACTTCTTTTTAAATCAAAGATAGCTTGACTGAGCTTTGTTGAGGCATCTATGCGACTTTTTTTGCTGCCTTTTTTGTCATAGCTAAATCAAAGTTTAGTGATACTCTTTGCAACTATTTTGGTGGAGGCATTAACAGAGTTTGATGTTGCAGTGGAGTCAATTATGGTGCATTTTTTATGTCGACAGGATGATACTTTAGAGGGTTTAATGTGGGAGAATTTTGGCCTTGTGTTATTATCTATCGTGAGGACAAAAGATTTATTGAAGAGCCAATCTTGTTGAAAGTGGATGCAGGGGCTTCCACCATGACGGAAACGGAACTAAAGGTGCTGAAGCGATGTCCGACTAAAAGAGGGAGTGCTGCAGTCACTAACATCAAACAATTACGAAAAGTTGGGAAAAAACCCAGAAAACTATCAGTGAGGCACTTATCCGAGGATCTGTCAGGGGAAAAATGCTACTTACAAGATGAGCTGACAAGTCAAGAGAATAAAGCATTTTTAGATACGAAGGATAAATTGGCTTGCAAAATTGGTCAAAACGTCATATTAAAGCAAGAGGATGAAGCTGTTTTGGAGCGAGAACCTCTTGGACCTGCTGTACTGAATGAATTCGGTGAATCTTCAGTATCTGCGGATGAAGCTCCGTTGGGGGAAATTGGAAAGAGGCATGCAAGGAAGTTCAAAAATGTTTCTACGCCCAATGAAAAGCAGAGTGCAGACTGTGTTGTTAATGCTCAACAGTATCGGAGACGCAGGAAGGAAGCAAGCGATGTGCAGATGCAGGCTGACATGATTGTGGAGGAGACTCTGGGACAAAACGCTTGGCAAGGAGAGGATGACAAGGATTTTGAGGAGGGGGCAGCTGAAATGAAGTTGACAAATAGGCAGTTGACAAGGATTGAACAGGTTCGCCGAGGCGTAAGAAGCCTGCAAATTTTGGTAAGCCATCTGAAACTTCCAGCGACGACCATGATAGTCAACTTTGCATATCAAAAAGCTTTGAAAATTTGCAGGATTGGTTGCCCTTTTGATTTTTGGTTGTGTGATCCCCTTTTTTGCTGGGACTTGTACCTACTCTGCTCTACTGTTGGAACTGAAACCTGGCGACTTTCACCTTACACTCAGCTCACCCGATTAAAATCCGAAAAGGTTAGGTTGAGGATCAGAGCGTTTAGAGGCGCCTTTCAGTGCATGTCGGTCTCTTTCTCATATTGGGCCTGTGACTGGGTTTTGTCGTGTTACGGGGTTTCACAGACAGGATCAACAGAAGCTGAGGTTCTGAAAGCGCTCGTGACATCGTCAGGGAACTTCATTGCCGCAGAGTCATTGCTTAAAGAATGGAAAGCAGGCAAGTTCTCTTTTACATGAAAATACTAGCAGAAGGTGAATGATAAAATCAGTGTCTAACTTTGCTGACAGTGATAGCATTATCCTCCATTGTTCAATTTTTTCTCTGGATATTTGAATTTAATTACTGGCGTTACTTACCTGGCGAAGCCCTAATCGTACAGAAAAGTGTACTATTTGGACATTTTTTTGTACGATTACTGCGATTACTATCCAGTAACACCAGTAATTGCTTTTGTGATTACCCTACAAGCAAGCTTTAAGCAAGGCTTTGAGCTTTGAGGTCCATGGCTAATCGAATGAGCCACGCTATATCTGGTTTCCAGGAAGTAAGAATGAAATAGGCCCAGTCTGGAGCACAGACGAAGACTTGGTGCTGTTACGGTACAGCACAAGCGGGCAACGTGACAAGCTCGAGGATGTGGCAAAGCTGAGGGAAACCAGAGGACTAGCGGCTGTGGAAGCTCGAATCTTTTTTCTAACCGGAGGCTTGCAGGAACCTGGGGAGGAGTGAACCCGGAGTGGTTGCAACAGCTTTAATCTCATGCAAAGGGAGTAATAAAAAGGGAGTTCGTCAAAAAGGAAGTTAATTTAAATGGGAGTCAATCGCATTTGGATTAGCATGCGGAAAGGCCACATGTTTTTTGTCTATAGTGGTGACAGTTTTTGTTTTGTTTGGTGGTGTTGTTGTTTCTGTTTGTTGGACAGTGGTTGGGAAATTGAGGTTGTTGAGTTTTCTAGATGCATTGTCCTGGGCTCGATAAGCTTCTGGTTTGAGGACTTGAAGACTTGTAAAACAGATATGGAAGTCATAAACTGACAATATAAGCTTTTAGTTAACTGCATTTCACTTCAAATTAAAGTCAGACCGTAAAACAAACAAAACAATGGGGAGAAAAGTTTCGAGGTAAAATCACAATTTTGTGCACAACTGAATTTTGGGCTCTATGTATTTGACAGAGATATTTAATTCAGGTTCATCAGAGTTGTTTACTAAGTAAATAAAAGCTTGTGAGAACCGACATAAAGACATCTCAACAATTCACCTGTACATGGAATTACAGGAGTTCAAAACAAATTTATTTCACAACATCTACACTGACAAACAGTTCCGTTCGAAAAAAATAATTTTGACCAGTGTGAAGCATAGTAACAGCAAAAAAAGTAAAATGTAGACAAAGGTGTGTAGTTCTTTTTTTTTCGAGGGCTAAAATTGGTGCAGGTCTATCTCATGCATACTGCAGAGTGAGCTTAATGTTTGACATTGTATCTTTAATAAGATTTTATATTTTTTTTCCCTTGTTCCTTGGAAATGATTAGTGTGACTTCATCACAAATGTGACATTGTTTCACAAAGTTGCACCTCACTTTAAACCTTAAAACACATGATACACGTATTGTACCATATGTTTCCAAACCTTTCAACTTTCTTCAAAAGAAACACTTCCTAGGACTTTTTTGGAGTAAGGCTTGTACTTGTTTTTAGTTTTCGATTTCAATTTGAATGTTTACTTTGTAGTAATTAATCTAATGTTTACTGTGTAATAACTAATCTTAAGTGTTACTGTTCATTTAACTACAGTTGAATGCACTCAATAAATTTTAATTCTGTTTCAGTTCTACGATTCTGTTTCTGACTGTTAGAATAATCTGGTCTTGGTCTCTCATTTTTTTTTAGCTTTTAACAGAACCTGCTAGCCATGTATAAGAAAAACCTCAGAGAAAATCCCAAAGTCCTCAGATGTATAGTCAGGATGAACACAAGCGTTGTGAATTTATCAATTCAAACTAGATCGTCAGGAATGCTTTAACTTTTTATGCCCTATAGGAGCTTTCTCGTGGCTGTGTGTATTTCTTTTAAAGGGATCACTTTTTTTTAAAATGGTCTATATGAATATGCGAAAAAATAGCTAAGCAAGTATAATAGTGGAAGATATCCTCGCTGTACACAAATTTGAAGCCCCTATGAATGTTAGTACTTTATATGCTAGATAAATTGATGTAATGTTCACCTCATCGGAGGATCAAATCCCCCTTCTTTGTGTGTAAAAACCGTGAATTGCAGATGTTCATATCTTGTGGCTCAATGTGATTACCTCTCTACAGTCAAAGTCATCTCTTATCTTCTCAAATTAGTCTGAAAAACAGAAAGTCTCGGGAATTTATATGTTTTGCAACCACTCTTCGAAAGTTCTAAAATGCCAGCATGTTTTGCATCAACTGAATGTTTGTACAATCAAATGATCGGAGATTTCAAACCAATCAATGTTGAAACAGGTTATATTTTGTAGAAAAACAACTGAAAACATAAGACCCTTGAAATTGGGGAATAAAATGAAATTTACAAGGCAGATACTGGTAAGCCGTACTAGAGCATGTTCCTCGCTCTAGTTTAAGCATGCACCCCAACATTGTTAAGCTGCGCACAATGAGTCATGTAGCACAACCTAATTTAGTGTAGTGAATTCAATACCTGTAATAGCAACATGCAACCTAGTGGACTACTGCTCATATCGTCGACGATAGTCCAGAATGTGGTTTGTGACAAAAACTGACAATTCAATATGGACCGTGGAATAAAAAGGCTGCCTGGTCCATGTAACATTGTGACTGTTTGCAGCGCTTTCAGTAAAGCCTTGATTGTACTTTTTAGCTGTGCAGATTGCCATTCATAACACCTGATTGGCAAACCATTTAAAATAGGAAACAGTTTATTTCATATCAATCACGGGTAAGAGATGAACATTTATATGAACGAAAAGCATCGCAGGAGCTAAGAAACATTGAAGACGCTCACTCTATTACTAAACTACCACAACTACACCACACTGTGGATGTGTTTACGATTTTATCGCCAACTTCTTTTCGGTTCATATGGGTCCAACTTCCGTTTGAAGATAAGATCCTTACTTCTACATTGCAACCGTCAGGTCGACAATCCAATCAGTGTCCATGGAGATATTGTTTTAAATGGCGAAAAAAACTTTGACGCTCATTCCAATGTAGTAGTCAATATCATTCCGTAACCTGAACACTCAGCCGACCTGAATGACGTTGTTCCATAACCCAAACCCAAAGGCCTACGTTATCACACTTACGCACTTGTGTGCCAGTATGTCGCAAAATTCAACGCTGCTTCTTTTAATAATGGTTGGGAGGAAAGAGGAAGAGAATAAAAGGGAGGAAAATGAGAAGGAGAAAGAGGAAGAGGAGATGAAAAAGGAAGAGAAAAATAAGATTTTCGAGAAGTAAAAGGAGGAAGAGAAGACGGAGAAGAAGGAGAAAAAAAAGAGAAAGTGACGTGGGAAGAAAAATGAAATGGAGAATGACAAGGAGAACGAAGAAGAGGAGAAAGTGCCTGTTGAAAGCCAATTGAAATGAATTGCCGCTAAACCAGCAAGAGGAGAGGTGGGAGTGGGTTTATGGAGCCAACGCGAAAGGTGAGAGAGGGTCTTTTGACTAGATTCCATAGTTTGAAGGACGCGGTCAGAAGACATGTCAAAGGTACCGAATGTATCGAAAGCAACTAACAACTAGGCCGTGGGACACATACGTTACGCCTGTATCTAAGGTTATGCTTCAAAAAAACACTCTAATAAAATTTGCTCTTACAAAATGCTCCACTTAAATAATCACGAATTCTTCGGGGTTTCTAAGCAATAAATCACACAAAGTTCTTTCTGCAACGTGCTAAATCATTGGATCCACAAAGAATGGTTGGGCGATTGAGGACATGGTGGTAATATAGCTAACTCTCCACTTCTACCTAACTATCTAGCTTGCTCCCCTTTCCACGTCAACATTTGGATTTCGAACCATAAACAATAGTGTGTAAGTGGATTGTGTGTTGAGGGGTCAACCATAGCATGGCCAGATTAGCCTCGAACAGGAGAGAAGTAGTTGATGTGCTATAAAAAAAGGTGTCGCTTGTAGCAACGACGGTGACCTTCTCCACATGCCGTTGTTTGACTCGTCAATGAATTCCTGAACTGAGATGGAAATCGTGGAACTTTTCTATGTGCTTACACCAAGAAGAGCAATCTCGTATGTAATTAATATGATTGAAGGTAACGATCCCTCATCCACCTTAAAGACCACATGACAAAAACGAGGATGTTATATAAAGAAACCATCGTGTGATGACATACTTAACCAATACCCGACTTCCCATAAATGTGGCTTGCATTGTCATTTATACAAAAATCAAGCTTATATGCCTATAATAGACTAAACTTTTAATAGTTATTTGCTCTAAGCAATGACTGGTGTTTGTGTGAATTAAGAGCATATGACTTGTATAATTGTAGTCCTTGTTTCCACGCTACATTTCACGCCTTCTCAATCGTCCTTAATCCCTCATCCACATGTACGTGGCTCTCTCGTTTACTCGTGCGGTGTGATCTCCAACCCTAATAGAGTCTATGTGCTTCGTTGCTCCCATGAAAAAGAGTTGATCGAAGTACATGACTCTATTCGAAATACCTGTGTGACCGTTCTTTGTTCGACGATATGTTTCACATATTATTCTTTCGCGTCAAGTTGATAACGTATTACACTATGTTGCCCCTTGTATTCTCGATGACATTGTTTTATTCAACCTTTCCTCCGATACAACTATTGGTCAAGCGCCTAAAAATGTTAAAGTGGTCGCACGTCATTCGGTCGACTATTAAAGAATGGGAGTGGTTATGTACAACTCATTGTTATGTATGACTTTAGTTGTTTAGGAGCTGTTTTGGATTTCTTCCTCCTTACCTGTGGCCAACACTCTTTCGAGAAAACTTTTCCAAATTTTTTCCAATAACTCGAATAATGACAGGCAACGTTATGAAACTACTTATCTACGAGCAGGTGGTCATTCCCACGGTAAGAGATACCATGGGCCATAAGCTAATGTAGGTTAGAAGGAAGCGACTGTTAATGTTTGTAAGATATGAAAACAAAATAGTGTCTGGTGTAAACTAAAGATAGTGAGGATTATAGTCAACAATTTAATGTAAAAGTGAAGGCCATTTGCGAGTTAGGAAATAATATAACGATATTGGCATTGAGAAATATCATCCAACATGGGTGACATAAAACTGGGCTTTAAAAAGTGAAACCAGTGCTTCAATGCCTTTTTTTAAGACGGATGAAGTCAATTTTGGAAGAGAGAGGGAAAGTGGAATTAGACCTTAACACATAACACGTTCAACAAAATTGGTAAATATTCAAAATCCAAATGAGAGGGGTAGATATTTCCATTCAGAGGTCAATCGTACGCAAATCTTTGATGGTAACAAGGAATGAAAAACTTGTAAAAACAATAAACCAAGGCACTTAGAGGAACCGCTAGAAGGTCACTTTGGTTTTGCCGATTCATAGATAACGACGTGGCACATAGGTCCTCCGACAAAAAAACAATGGGAGTTAGGAACAAAAAGAATATTTGGTTGATTGGAAACGATTAATCATGTGTAAAATATTCACATTGTCGTCTGAGAGAATATTCCTAATGTGGGTATGAGTCGAGAATGTCTTGGAAACATATGTCTCACAACATCCTCGTGGGTTGACAACAACATTCCATTTTTAAATTCGTAATTCATGTGTCAAAACCGGCTAGACTCGTTAGAATTAAGCCAATGTTGTTGCAGTATCAAAATAAATTGAATGCTAGTAGATGTCTTTGCTAAGGAACTTGGATTGGATAACCACGTGGGTCATTTGGGTTGAATGCAAGCTCCTAACTCATTAAGTACAAACCAACAAATAATTGTTAAAAGGTGTTTTTTATAAAGTGTTATTCACTCATATGTAGGATTGCCATAATAAGTGAAGAACAAGACTCTACGCCCCATATAACTTATCGAAACCGCTCTTTACACTAGGGTTAGGGGAAATACAGTTAGCATAATTAACACTATTTTGTACAAGGGTCAATGAGAACAAACTACGAAAATTATATTATTAACGGTAATGGCGATTCACGGTGTACACGAATGGCCATGATAGAGCGTTTGCCGCGATGGCAAAGCGAAAAACAAGTTTCATATCGTATTATGTCAATTCGCAAAAAATAATTGGTACATCGGATACTTCCCACTATGGAAAACCGAAAACTTCAATTGTGGGTCCCATTCGATACGCAACAAACATTGCAGTACAGTGCAACTCCGTACAGTAGCGAAAACCTTGAATTGAACCACCAAATTTTGGTGAGATCAGGATTCCACAGGATTTGACAGTTTGAGGCTGTGACTGCATTCACCGTTGCAATAAAGTATAGTATTTTAGTGTACGGTACACTTTGTCTGTCGTTATTTGCGTCACTGCCATTGTGAAGGTGCCCCTTGAATTTTCATCCTCGCATCTAAAATAGGGAATTGATCATGACAGTGACTGTTTTGGTTGCGCACAGTCACTTACGTCACTTTGTCAAAAATTGTTCATTTGAAGTACATATTGGTACAAATAAAGTACCGTTGAGTTACAAATTTGACAGTCAATCGGTTGGACAACTGTGACTTTCAAAGTATTGTTTCAACCGCTTAAAAATTTATCGCGCTTGCGGATGTGGACCGTCATAATAAAATTAGCAATTCATACGGCCGGCGAACGTTTACGGTAACAAAACTGCGGCAGTCACATGTAAATAAAAGTGTGGTAGACAGTCACTTTTTGTCTTTACGTGAGCTCCACAGTGAGAGCACTTAGCCGCAAAATTGAAATTTAATCATCTAAGGGTACGCCCCCATGCAATCGGATCTTTGATAAAGTATTTTGGACTATAGTAAAGATTCTCCGTACTACTTTGAGGAGCGTCCCTTAGGGGGTGTCCCCATGTAATCGGTACTTTGATAAAGTATTTTGGACTGTAGTGAAGATTCTCCGTACTACTTTGAAGAGCGTCCCAATGTGCGAAAATGAAATCGGAACTTTGAAATGTGACGGTTGTAGACGTAGGTACAACTTTGTGACGATTGAAGGCGACTACGAAACTTCCGACGATTGGTGACGCCAACAAAAATAGCGACAGTTGTAGACGCCTAGATTTTATGAAATTGTAGATGTTTAGGGTTTGGTGATATTGTGACGTCACGCTCACTTGTGACAACGTCGACGTCACTGATTCAAGAACTTTCCGCCATGGTTTCTCGATTTCGTTTTTTCGACTTTTTTCACTCGATTTGCCATTAAAAAAAACTTAAAAATTTTCAAAAAAAAAAAAACAAAGATCTTTCATTTTATATCAATACTGTCGTGCCTCGTTCTAAAAAGTGTGAGATGACAGCGATAGTGTGAGAGGGAGAGGGGAGAGGCGACGACGGCGCAAAAAATTTGAAAAAGACCCATGAATGGAAGTTGAGGTCCGAGACCCCTGCAAATTTTTTTCCGTACATGCGCGTGACGGGCACGGAGAAAAATAGTGAGGACTCTCCTTCGCCCTAAAATTTTCCCACTCGTGTGGCGCGCGCGTGGGTCGTTTTTCATTCGTTGTTTGGGCTGTACTTTAACTAAAATCACCTCCTCGAGGTGATTTTAAATGAAGTTTTTTTTTGGGCTGGATTCTCTTGCTCGGGGGTCGAAAAGGGGAAAACGCCAAAATGCGTTCACATGACGACAAACACGCCGTACATTCAAAGTATGAATTCACGTTCACTGTACTTTGGTAAAAACGATTTTCTCGTACGGCTAAAGTTTTTGTCAAAGTTCCCTGAATTTTAGGGCAAAAAGACAGAGAAAAGTATGTACTTTAAAACATGGGGACACCCCCTTAAGTGCGAAAATGAAATCGGAACTTTGGAATGTGACGATTGTAGACGCGGGTACAACTTGTTACGATTGAAGGCGTCTAGGAAACTTCCGACGATTAATGATGCCAACAAAAATAGCGACAGTTGTAAACGCCCAGATTTTTGTGAAATCGTAGATGTTTAGGGTTTGGTGATATTGTGACATCACGCTCACTTATGACAACGTCAACGTCACCGATTCTATATTGTCTGCCACGGTTTTCCGATTTCGTTTTTTTCTACTTTTCTCGCTCGACTTGCCATTAAAAAAAAACCTAAAAATTGTCAAAATTAACATTTTTAAAATATCTTTCATTTTATACCAGTTTTGTCGTGTCTCATTCTAATAAGTGTGAGATAAAAGCGATGGTGTGAGAGGGAGAGGGGAGAGGCGACGACTGCCTAAAATTTTGCGAAAGACCCCATGATTGAAAGTGGAGGTCCGAGACCCCTGTATATTTTTTTCCGTACATGCGCGTGACGCGCACGGAGGAAAATAGCGAAGACTCTCCCTCGTCCTCAAACTTTCACACTCTTGTGGCGCGTGCGTGGGTCATTTTCCATTCGCTGTTTGGGAGGCACTTGAACTAAAATCACCCTCTCGAGGTGATTTTGGATGAAGTTTTTTCTTGGGCTGGATTCTCTTGCCCGGGGGTCGAAAAGGGTAAAACGCCAAAATGCGTTCACATGACGACAAACACGCCGTACATCCAAAGTATGAATTGGCGTTTACTTTCCTTTGGTAAAATTGATTTTCTCGTACAGCTAAAGTTTTTGTCAAAGTTCCCTAAGTTTTAGGGCAAAAAGACAGAGAACAGTAGATACTTTAATACATAGGGACGTACCCTTAGCGTTACATTGAATTTAGACGCAAATTTAAATGAAACCGCTTTAAACTAAAGTACTGTAAAGTCTTGTACGGAAATATTAAAACGCACGAAACGAAATTTCACTGTCAATGTAAGAATGTTGATTCGTAGATAGTGTGGCTCATTTTAGTCGCGGGTGACGACGCGCATTTTTTTTCATTTAATTTCAATTGATATTTTTACGTCGGTTTGCTTTATTATAGTGTACAAAGTTTACTTTGTTTCATGCGTTTTAATATTTCCGTACAATACTTTTAGTACTTTATTTTAAACTTTAAAGAGGTTTCGTATCACTTTGCGTCTAAATTCAATGTAACGCTTATACGATTAAGTTTCAATTTTGCAGCGTAAAGACAAAAAGTGATTGTCTGCAACACTTTTATTTACATGTGGTTGCCGCAGTTTTGTTACCGTAAACGTTCGCCGGTCGTGTGAATTGCTAATTTTATTATGACGGTCGACGTTCGCAAGCGCGGCATAACTTTAAGCGGTTGAAACAATATTTTGAAAGTCAAAGTTGTCCGACCGATTGACTGTCAAATTTGTAGTCAACGGTGCTTTATTTGTACATGTGTGTACTTCAAACGTACGTTTTTTGACAAAATGACGTAAGTGACTGTGCGCAACCAAAACAGTCACTGTCATGATCAATTCCCATAATTTTTACGCCACTGAAACCAACTTTTCTCTGTACACATTTGTCCAATTTTCAATTTAAGACCGCCATTTGTGAGCTGAGAATATTGACTTTCAATCGCAACCGTCAGATCCACAATCTGTACTGACATGTGTGTACGGAGAAAATATGTTTAAGTGACGAAAAAAACATTAACGCTAATTACGATTCACGGTTGAAGGGTGTGGGTTAGGGACACATCCCACGTTTTTCTTGGTTCGCACATGAATCCGCTTTTGTACGAAATCAACAGATCTCCGTACGGCAAGCCACGTACTGACAGTTTCACCGCAATAAAGCTGTGGATGACGGCCGGCAATTGCATATGTTTCCGCGGGGAATTTTGGATATTCAATACATCCGGCCGTCGGAATTTTCTCTGCCATAAGATACAGAAGATTTTTTTCACTTGGCGGAAAGATTTTTTTCTTTTGCCTCGCAAAACTTAAAAAAATATTTAAAAAGGGATGTGGTCAGATGCTGACATGGCCATTTATATCCTCTCGTTTGGACGGCCAAGATTTACTATTTTTTATATTGTTGTCGAATAAATTTTTAATAAACGCATTGGATTTTAAAAATTCCCGGCGGAAATGTACACATTTGCCAGCTGTCAGTTCATGGGGACCGTTCTTTAATTCCCATGATTCCGTACGATATATGGTGTTAGGTGTGACCGAAGCGAAATCTGGGTGGGTCCGCAACTTACCTTGGCCGTACACCTTACGCCCCAATTGACAATTTTCAGCGGCGTGAAAAAGTACGGTGCCGCTCGGTTGCCCGAGTCAATTACAGCAGTTCGCACGTGCCGCGAAGCACACGTAGTCTAATTTCAACGTGAAAAACGCGTAATTATTCCCTTTGCGCTTTTTGGACAAGTGTTGACAAATCTGGCTGGTCGTAGGAGTCAAGTTGACCAATTTGTCGCATCTGGGCGACGCATTATTTGGGCGCCATGTTGGCCGTATATAAACTTGCCTCACCACGATTTCGCTATAGCATTCCTCTTCTTTTCAATTTCAACCCTCAAAACAACGACGCAAAAAGTGCAACTTTAATCTGATGCACACGAAGCGCCGTGCACGCTTGACGACATTAACTGAGCCCGTTGGCTCGCCGTGGCATGAAAAAGTGCGGCGACTTTTAACAGTTAACCCCGCATTCC
>JBBHKE010002450.1:0-91735 GCA_037447655.1 Zygnema cylindricum | reverse complement strand
GGACTTTTTTGGAGTAAGGCTTGTACTTGTTTTTAGTTTTCGATTTCAATTTGAATGTTTACTTTGTAGTAATTAATCTAATGTTTACTGTGTAATAACTAATCTTAAGTGTTACTGTTCATTTAACTACAGTTGAATGCACTCAATAAATTTTAATTCTGTTTCAGTTCTACGATTCTGTTTCTGACTGTTAGAATAATCTGGTCTTGGTCTCTCATTTTTTTTTAGCTTTTAACAGAACCTGCTAGCCATGTATAAGAAAAACCTCAGAGAAAATCCCAAAGTCCTCAGATGTATAGTCAGGATGAACACAAGCGTTGTGGATTTATCAATTCAAACTAGGTCGTCAGGAATGCTTTAACGTTTTATGCCCAATAGGAGCTTTCTCGTGGCTGTGTGTATTTCTTTTAAAGGGATCACTTTTTTTTTAAATATATGAATATGCGAAAAAATAGATAAGCAAGTATAATAGTGGAAGATTTCCTCGCTGTACACAAATTTGAAGCCCCTATGAATGTTAGTACTTTATATGCTAGATAAATTGATGTAATGTTCACCTCATCGGAGGATCAAATCCCCCTTCTTTGTGTGTAAAAACCGTGAATTGCAGATGTTCATATCTTGTGGCTCAATGTGATTACCTCTCTACAGTCAAAGTCATCTCTTATCTTCTCAAATTAGTCTGAAAAACAGAAAGTCTCGGGAATTTATATGTTTTGCAACCACTCTTCGAAAGTTCTAAAATGCCAGCATGTTTTGCATCAACTGAATGTTTGTACAATCAAATGATCGGAGATTTCAAACCAATCAATGTTGAAACAGGTTATATTTTGTAGAAAAACAACTGAAAACATAAGACCCCTGAAATTGGGGAATAAAATTGATTTTTCAAGGCAGATACCGGTAAGCCGTAATAGAGCATGTTCCTCGCTATAGTTTAAGCATGCATCCTGACATTGTTAAGCTACGCACAATGAGTCATACAGCAAAACTTAATTTTAGTGTAGTGAATTCGATACCTGTAATAGCAATATGCAACCTAGTGGAATACCGCTCATATTGTCGACGATAGTCCAGAATGTGGACTGTGACAAAAACTGACAATTCAAAATGGACCGTGGAATAGGACTGCCTGGTCCATGTAACATTGTGACTGTTTGTCGTGCTTTCAGTAATGTGCCTTGATTGTACTTTTTACCTGTGCAGATTGCCTTTCATAACACCTGATTGGCAAACCATTTAAAATAGGAAACAATATTATTTCAGATCAATCGCGGGTAAGAGAAGAACATTTATATGAACGAAAAGCATCGCAGGAGCTACTAAACATTGAAGTCGCTCACTCTATTACTAAACTACCACAACTACACCACACTGTGGATGTGTCGATGATTTTATCGCCAACTACTTTTCCGTTCATATGGGTCCAACTTCCGTTTGAAGATAAGATCCTTACTTCTCCATTGCAACCGTCAGGTCAATAATCCTATTAGTGTCCACGGAGATATATGTTTAAATGGCGAAAAAAACTTTGACGCTCATTCCAATGTAGTAGTCAATATCATTCCGTAACCTGAACACTCAGACGACCTGAATGACGATGTTCCATATAAAAAATAAGATTTTCGAGAAGTAAAAGGAGGAAGAGGAGACGGAGTAGAAGGAGAAAAGGAGAGAAAGTGACGTGGGAAGAAAAATGAAATGGAGAATGACAAGGAGAACGAAGAAGAGGAAAAAGTGCCCGTTGAAGGCAAGTTGAAATGATTTGCCACTAACCAGCAAGTGGAGAGGTGGGGATGGATTTATGGAGCCAACGTGAATGGTGAGAGAGGGTTTTTGACTAGATTCCATAGTTTGAAGGACGTCGTCGGAAGACATGTCAAAGGTACCAAATGTATCGAAAGCAACTAACAACTAGGTCGTGGGACACATACGTTACGCCTGTATCCAAGATTATGCTTCAAAAAAACACGGGCTCTGACAAAATGCTTCACTTAAAGAATCATGGGTTCTTCGGGGTTTCTAAGCAACAAATCACACAAAGTTGTTTATGCAACATGCTAAATCATTAGATTCACAAAGAGTGGTTGGGCGATTGAGGACGTGATGGCAATATATCTAACTCTCCACTTCTACCTAATTGTCTAGCTTGCTTCCTTTTCCGCGTCAACTTTTGGATTTCAAACCATATCGTGTGTGAAGGCTCACTCCGCGTTGTGTGTACAAATAAGGTAATGGACGTTGTACTCATCGATCAATAGGTTGGACGTAAATAAAAGGTGGGTTGTTTAACAATGAGGGGTTCTCAACAAAAGTGTGTAAGTGGATTGTGTGTTGAGGAGTCAATCGTAGCATGGCCAAATTAGCCTCGAACAAGAGAGAAGTATTTGATGTGCTTTAAAAAAAGGTGTCGCTTGTAGAGACGACGGTGGCCTTCTCCACATGGTGTTGTTTGACTCATCAATGACTTCGTGAACAGAGTTGGAAAACGTGGAACTTTCCTATGTGCTTACACCAAGAAGAGCAATCGCGCATGTAATTAATATGATTGAAGGTGACGATCCCTCATTCACCTTAAAGACGAAATGACCAAAACGAGGATGTTATATACATAAACCGTCGTGTGATGACATACTTAACCAATACCCGACTTCCCATAAATGTGGCTTGCATTGTCACTAATACAAAAATCAAGCTTGTATGCCTATAATAGACTAAACTAAATAGTTATTTGCTCTAAGCAATGATTGGTGTTAGTGTGAATTAAGAGCATATGACTTGTATAATTGCAGTCCTTGTTTCAACTCTACATTTCACGCCTTCTCAATCGTCCTTAATCCCTCATCCACATTTACGTGGCTCTCTCGTTTACTCGTGCGGTGCCTAGTGGAGTCTATGTGCTTCGTTGCTCCCATGAAAAAGAATTGGTCTAAGTGCATGATTGTATTCGAAATATTCGAATGTGACCGTTCCCTGTTTGACGATATGTTTCACATATTATTCATTCGCGTCGGGTTGATAACGTATTACACTATGGTGCCCCTCGTATTCTCGGTGACATTGTTTTGTTGAACCTTTCCTCGTCTACAATTGTTCGTCAAGCGCCTCGACATGTTTAAGTGGTCGCACGTGATTTAGTCGACGAAAGAAAAATGGGAGTGATTATGCACAACTCGTTGTTATGGATGACTTTAGATGTTTAGGAGTTGCTTTGGATATCTTCCTCTGTACTTGTGGCCAACACTCTTTCGTGAAAACTTTTCCAATTTTTTTCCACTAACTCGGATCCGTACTTGTGGCCAACACTCTTTCGAGAAAAAAATTCCAATTTTTTTCAACTAACTCGAATAACGACAAGCAGTGTTATGAAACAACTTATCTATGAGGGAGTGGTCATTCCAACGGTAAGAGATACTGTGGGGCATAAGCTAATGTAGGTTAGAAGGAAGCGACTGTTAATGTTTGTAAGATATGAAAACAAAATGGTGCTCGGTGTAAGCTAAGAATAGCGAGGATTGGAGTCAACAATCGAATGTAAAAGTAAACGCCATTTGCGAGTTAGGAAATAATATAGCGATATTGGCATTGAGCAATATCATCCAACATGGGTGACGTAAAATTGGGCTTTAATAAGTGAAACCAATGCTTTGATACCTTTTTTTAAGACGGATGAAGTCAACTTTGGAAGAGAGAGGGAAAGTGGAATTAGACCTTAAATCACCACAAAACACGTTCAACAAAATCGGTAAATAATCAAAATCCAAATGAGAGGGGTAGATATTTCCATTCAGAGGTCAATCGTACGCATATCTTCGACGGTAACAAGCACTGAAGAACTTGTAAAAGCAATAAACCAAGGTAAGTAGAGGAACCGCTAAGAGGTCGCTTTGGTTTTGCCGGTTTATAGATAACAACGTGGCATATAGGTCCTCCCACAATAAAACAATGGGAGTTAACTTTTGAGTAAAACGTAGGAACAAAGGGAATATTTGTTTGATTAGAGGAGGGGCTCGCCGATACTTGCAAAAGCGATTAATCATGTGCAAAATATTCACATTGTCGACTGAAAGAATAACCCAAATGCGGGTATGAGTCGAGAATGTCTCGGAAACATCCGTCTCACAACATCCTCTTGAGTTGACAACAAAATTCCATTTTTGAATTAGTAATTCATGTGTCAAAATTGGCCATACTAGTAAGAAGGAAGCCAATGTTGTTGCAATACCAAAATAAATTGAATGTCTAGTAGATGTCTTTGCTAAGGAGCTCGGATTGGATAACCACGTGGGTCATTTCGGTTTAATGCAAGCTCCTAACTCATTAAGTACAAACCAACAAATAATTGTTGAAAGGTGTTTTTTATAAAGTGTTATTCACGCATGTGTAGAATTGCCATTATAAGTGAAGAACAAGACTTTACGCCCCATACAACTTATCGAAACTGTTGAAATTTAAGTATTTGCTAGGTCTAGAGTTTGTAAATATAAAAGGCAAAAAGGGGACAGTGACAGCCTGCCTCTAACTCTTCACTCAAGTCCCCACACTTGTCGCAGTCACTGAAGACTTGAGTATTATTAACGCTTATGGCGATTCACGGTGTACTCGAATGGCCGCGATAGAGCGTTCGCCGGGATGGCAAAGCATAGTTCAAAAGTAGGTGAAAGTAGGCCCATACAATATGCCTATTGTATGCAAAACATACAATATGACCTTAAGACCCATATTGTATTCGTACCTATTCGGACCAATTGAAACATTCGGACCAAAAATTGGACCAATTAAAACATTCGGACCAAAAAAAATTATTTACACCGTCAGATTCGAACGATCGGACGGTCGCTGATCAAAGTAGCGATCTAAGAAGATCACATGAAAAGCCCATAACACAACTTACGATAAAGGCGCCGACCAAAGGCCTACCATAAAAACGCCTACTTTTGAACTATGTGGCAAAGCGAAAAACATGTTTCATATCGTATTATGTAAATTCGCAAAAAGCAACAATCTCACTGGTACATCGGATGCCTCCCACTATCGAAAACCGAAAACTCCAGTTGTGGTTCCCGTTCGATACGCAACACAACCACTGCAGTACAGACAATGCCGTACTGTTGTGAAAACCCTGAATCGAACTACCAAATTTTGGTGAGATCAGGATTCCACAGGATATGACCGTTCGAGGCTGTGACTGCATTCACGGTTGCAGTAAAGTACCCAGTATTGCAGTGTACAGTACACTGTGTGTGTCGTTATTAGCGGCAATGCCACTGTAATAGGTGCCCCTAAATTTTCATCCTCGCATCTAAAATATTGTTAATGACAGCTCCTGTAGCGCTCGGCACTCAATTAGAATGTATGACACTAATAACGGTTTTCATTCCCTGACGCTAATATGTAATGGCGATACACGGTGTACTGTGCTGTAGTGTAGTGTACGGTAAAGACTTTGTCGTTTTTCCTGCAGCTGGTGTGATTGAGAGTAGAATCCTGCAGTTGTGGAAGTCCTGGCTCGCAGTTCTGCTGACTGGGCCGCACGCCTTAGGATCGGCTTTCGTCAGGCCACGCGGACGCACGCGTGGACTGTCCTGTCACGCGCCTCTGCGCCCTTTCCCATTCTTCCTCACATGGCACGTGTAAGCAGGGGGCGAAAAGTGACCTTCTCCTCCACGTGAGCACATCCCCGCCCTTGGACGCTTCCTGCTGCGGGACCACTCTACCGCTCTCAGCGGATAAGGCTCCGCCTTTCGTCTCATCTCTGCTCCACTCGTCCTGCCCCAGCCCACGTGGCGTCCCGTCCGCGCGCTGTGCTCCACCAAAACCGGAGTCTACAGTGGATCCCGCTTGACTCCGCCGGTTGAATCGGCGACCGATGATCCTCAACGATCTGATTCTCGTCCCTCCATCCGCCGCGTGGCAACCTAGTCCTGCGCCCCGGCGGCCACAGATCTCTGCCAGCGCGGCGTCTCTACTGGCCACCACGTGCTACCCGCGAAACCCGGAGCCTCCCCGCTATCTGGCATCTCTTCTGGATAAGCCGTACAGCATAGTCAGCAATCCATGAAGCAGAGCCTTATAAATACTTTCCAAACGCATCTAGACAGTCTCTTTTTGGTTTTGGATAGGAGCCCGCTTGAGATGATTGCTGCATCAGTTTCCATCAGGTAGTCCGGAAGTGAGAATAACCATGGCTAGTTTTGAAACAGGTGGAATTCAGATAAACGACAAAAACGGGGATTTGCAGCCGAGATAGAGGCTAGCCAAGGTGACAATCAGGGATTGGATTTAGTTGGCTTTGAGAGAAAAAGAAGAGAACCTGATTCAAAGAGAAGAAAAAGTGTGGTGTTTTGTTTCACAGGGTTTTCGGAAGTGGATCCGCAGGTTCCACACTAGTAAACCTGCCGTCCCAAATGTAAGCTCAGGCCATGGGACTTCTTGCTCAGCCATCTCCTCCTCTTCAATTTTCTCTTCACGTTTCTCCGATCCATGTGGAGAATCTTACATCTTTCTCTACCACTTCAAAAACGTTGAAGCCTTCTTCCATAAACAATCAAACTTTGAGCTGTATATCTTGCCGGCGCCTTTTCTCCCCTTTTGGATGCAATGCAAATGTAAAGCAGGAGCATAAGGGCTCCTTTCTCGTACACTCTGTCGGATTTAATTCGCTTGTAGGTCACGTAGACGGCTATATAGGGTCCAGAGCGCATAAACATAGTTATTTGGCGGAATGCAGAGCAGCAGTGGTTTTAGGTTTTCTTGACGTTGTAAATTCTGGTAGGCATGAGGCACATCATGGGTTCAGAAGCCCTAAAAAGTTCCAAAGCTGGCATCATCACCGTCGGAAGGAGAGGCCTGAAAGGAGCACAGTATATGGCAGCCTCCATTCCCAGGGGAGAAGTTGTAGGAATGAAGGATTACCGCCACAAGTAAATGCTCAATACTGGCAACCATTAACTCCCTTTGGAAGGTATGTACCAGTTGTAACTAATCATTATATAGTCAGTCAGCAGGATTGCAGTATATTGCTGGCACTGTGATGACATCCTGCCATGGACTGCTCAACTCAGGGCTATCTATATGTGGCAAACAACTAACTGGATCATGTAACCGACAAGTGCATAAACCCCTGTTTTTAACAATAACGTTTTTTTCTAAAGGTATTCAAAACAAAGAAGACGAGGGCTAGTCGCCTTGGCAGAAAGCAGTGTTCTTTGTGTCGTTGGGTTGGCTTCCCTGACGTTTTTTAGAATGTTTTTGACGACCTCCAATTTTTGTCAGTGCTGTTTTCTATTTGTTTTTGTGAATGGTTTTTTCAGCAACAAGCAAGACATGTTCTTGCACTACTCGTTTCTTTTTTCAGTTTGATTCAGCACCTCCTCCCGTCTCTTCTTCTATAATACACAGGCCACGTTTTGGGGACAATGGGGGAGCATTTTTGAGACGCATCCATCGATATTGTATTCCACCAAATTCTCGTGATACTCCTCCAAGAAGAGGTATGTGTTGAATCACAATGGAATTTTTGTTATATAGGTTGTGCTATACCTTTGCAAGTTTGTAGCTTGTCTCGGAAGGCTATTATTCGAAATTGTAACTCGTACACATGGCAAAAATGCAGCAGAGCTTGGTAGAATAAGCTCACTCTATAGGTTAGTCACTCCACAAGGTTCGATAAATACACCCAACTGGAGGATCTCTTGCTCATTTATCTAGCTGGGTTTTGAAGGACTGTAAAGTGCGATGCAGTCATTAATGGACAGAAATACGATTAAACATTGTTTCTATTCTCGCATCGTCATTTGAGTGGTTGAAACTGGTTGTATCTCTTGGGGACCCTTGTGATACTATCATAGGCGAAGAAAATAGCATTTCTCATGTTTCCCTAGCACTTGCATTTGCCAAATATACGAAGCAGCAGTTCAGCAGAGTAGTGACACTTTCACGGGTGGACACTGTTTATCTTTATTCATTAAGCTGTGAGATACTTGAATAGATGGCTGGACTATCTGTACTGATATCAACACTGCAGCTTCTCTTCTGCCCGGTTGTGGCTGGTCGGAAGACACGGGCATAGCAAGTGAACAGGACTGGGGAATCAGTTTGAAGAATCAACCGAACAACGAGTCCGGATTGAATGAGGATGGCAGCACGTGGTATCGAGAAAGTGGGGAGGATCTTGGAGACAACGGGTATCGGTGCCGTTGGACAGTCATGGGTGGCCGAAATGCAGATGGTTCAGTCGAATGGAAAGAGACGGTGAGAGACTTCGGATGACCGCTGTACTTTATCCCACAAAATAACAGATGTTTAGAATTGTCTGGATAGTAATCTTGTTTTATATATACTTCAGAGGTTGTATACATGTTGTGAATTGGTGTCAACAGATATCGACCTAAGCCTGTGGGAGACACTGGAATGTTGTTGGCTAGTCTCTCGAAGTGAGGTGACATGTGGGTGTAGTTTCAATTGGTTCAGTTGTCAAGGCATCAACAACCTCTTTTTGTATGCACACGAGTTTTCATGTTTGCTTTAGACCGTTTGATAGTCCATTGCTGTTTCTCATGTCAATGGCAAACAATTTTGACAGGAGTGTTTGCTTTGTACTGTTCTGGTGGCAATTTTGAACAGTGGTGGGAAAAAAGCGACTGGACAGGCTACAAAGAACTAGGTATTATTCCAAACTTTTCTCAACTTACCATGAAGGATGTGTCACGTCAAGCTCACAAAAAATAAAAAACAACCAAATTTGCAATTGTACTTAATCATATTGTGTGTTCAAAAGACCCTGGAAGAGAGTCAAAATTTAAGCAGACATACATTGCAATTTGAACGGTTTTATTCTCTGATAATTTGCATATGGCACTGTAGGTGCTGAGAAGTCTGGAAGAAATGCCCAAGGAGATAGCTGGTGGGAGACATGGCAGGAAATATTTCGACAAGACGAGTGGAGGTAGGGTTTCACTCTCTGTGTCACACAAGGAGAGATTCACACCTTTAATAGCTCATAACCAAAGGTCATCACATACACTTGTGTTGCTTGGGCAACAAAAGTTAGTCTCCAGAAGGCACTGTTTTTACGGCATCGTAGACACACTTAAAGCTATAAATGACAAGCACGTTTCCTAACTCTTTTTTCCTAAGTGACGTGGATATGGGAAGATATAATATCCTCAAATTTGCCGTTCATATTTCCAGCTGTCCATGTAGTCTTGAAAAACCACTGTTCTGTTCAACACAGTCGGACAAGTCAATAATTTAATCGAGTCTCTAAACCCAAGGAGATGTCGTATGAATATGGAAATTGTCATGGAATGAGTGGCTTTTTTGGCCCAAAATCATGAATTTTTATTGATAACACTGTTGAGTTGATTGGCCCATAAAATGCCACGTTAGAAAACATAATTTACTGTAGTTAAAGAATTAACTCTAATATTTTACTAACTCTATAAGCGATAGGCGGTGTAGCTTATTAGGTGAAGAAACTGGTTGTCGTGAATAATTCTGCAATTTTTGGTGAATGAATGAGGAGCTTGAAGTGAGTACAGGCAGTTGAAGGGTCATCCTATAAACTGAGTGAGGGGTTAGAACCTGCATTGCAATGGAACTAGACGATCTGGATATTTTTGCTGTTTTTGTAAATAAAAAGGCAAAGAATTAGGGGTTTCAAATAGGCAAGCATTTCCAACCTCCATGTATGCAAAGTCCATGTTTAATTCTGGCCTTCACATGCATTAAGGTGAAAGAATTTTGTATGAAAAACACTAATTGAAAGCTTTACCACATACAGCAATAGTTAAGCACTTGCTTTTTTTGTGATAGTTAGAGTCACAACCTACGAATACTGGGTAACAGTTATATATGGATGCGTTGAATCATATTTTAAGTTTTGTCCTCTCTTTTGAATAATATGAAGTTTTAGTTGCCTAATTGTCATTAAGAAAAGCCACTGCCATCCTCTCTTTGTTTTATGCATATCTACTTCTGATTTTTCAGTATTATGCGTCTGTTGGGATTTCTACCCTCGCTTTGTCACATTTGTATTCTCGAAATCCACCAAAGGAGAGGTGAAATCGCTGGTTAATGTGTCTTAAATTAGGTGTTTGACTTCTATTCATTGGAGTTCTGTGCTAGCCATTGAATGCGTTTTTCAATGTGCTGAAGGTACAGCAGGCTCTTCTCATTGCAGGGATGGAAAGCTGATAAGTGATTTGCTGATAGACTTGTTTGTTGCTTTCCCCTTTATTTTTGGGACGCAGTGGCCTGGCAAGGATAGAAAAGAGTGCCCACAAGCAAGCTAAATCGCGAACGGGAGGCGTTTGGAACGAGAAATGGTACAATTGATTTACTCGTGTCAAACAAGCAGAGTTTTTTCACTTGGAACATAATGTCACAAAAATGAGTTTCTCTTTCAACTCTGAAATAGCTGACATGTGTCTGATAAGGTCACAAATTGCCAATTTCCATCAAAAGAAATTCGTGAGATAAGTACACCGTGAATTGCTATCAGTGTTAAAGGCACAAATTTGGTGCCTGTTTTTTTTTTTTTTCTGACCTGAAGTAGTGGTAATCATACTATTCGTTTTGCTATAATAGTAATTCAGTGAGGGGTCTTATCGCCTGCTAATCTGGACCTAATACTAAAACTACTGATATAAACCCACTCTAAAGGTCAATGGTCGTTTATATTCTTCATTACACATGGTTTGTGCAGGGTGTGCATGTAACTTAATTCTGTTGATTCTGGGAAAGTGGTCATTTACAGTTGTCTTGTCCTCTTGTTGTTCCCTTACTTTTGAAAATTATGAAGAGTAACTACATGAAGTTCATTTAATTTCTTAAACCATCAGTGAATAGGTGCAGACCACGTTCATTTGTTCGAAAAGGCTGGATCTGGTTATTCAAACCCGTATCCTTGCTAGTGTACACAATGAATCGCCACTATCGTTAATAGCACCTATTCGGTGCCGGTTGTTTTTGACCCTCGGATGTTTTTGACTCTTGAACAAAAAATAGCGTTAATAATACTAATTTCTTAATGCTATTTCGTCTACGTTACTCGTGTCAAAACTTGTGCTAGGTTTTTTCACACTAATAACGATTCATGTTGCAGTCCATTTCACATCCTGTTGTGATTGTGATTTCTCAGCATGTCCTTTTGGTAGGCTTAGGTGTTGGAGAGAGACAAAATCATCAGACATCAGAAAATGACAACGTCGCCTGTTTATATTTTGTATGAACAGGTGGGAAAAGTATAATGCCAAGGGTTGGACGGAGAAAGGGGCTCACAAATATGGGCGACTAAACGATCAGTCATGGTGGGAGAAATGGGGCGAACAATATGATGGACGGGGGGCTGTGATTAAATGGTGAGTCACACAGGTCTCTTCTCATCCATCAAAACAGATGGCGTTCCTGTAGGGGAGGGGAGGTAAACCGTAGATCGTGATGAGGGAGATTTAAAGTGGCAAAATACATTAGTTGTCTCTAAGAAGCAGTTCTATTCTGTGGCTTGAGGAGCATCTGCCACATGTCACATAGTGCTGTAAACGATTGTTCACACTGCTGCTGAATTGCTCAATCTATTTCTCTCCGATTCAAAACTTTTGAAGGGACACAATTTTTTTTTTCCATGTGGATGATGGAGTTTTGAAGCTGCTGTGTCATATAGGTTGTGAAGCGTGGCCGATTTGTGGGTACAGGACAGACAAATGGGCCGAGAGTGACTCGGGAACCAAATGGGGGGATAAATGGGAGGAACGTTTTAACAAGGGACCTGGCACAAGGCAGGGAGAGACTTGGCATGTGTCACCTACTGGGGAAAGTGAGTTACACTTAAATGGTCTACCATGATAAGCCCCACTTTTCATCATAGAAACTTGTTGCAAGTTAAAGCACTGAAAAAGTTTACATATTATAGTTTAGACAGCAAATAGAGGTGTGGACGGGCTCGCTCTCGCCTGTGCACTAGACCTTTCTTCACTATCTTAACTCTTATTTGATTGGTGTTATTTTGACCCAAAATCCTAAGATAGTGTTTAAAAAGACTAATTAAATGATTGCCCCATAATTGTCAACATAAATAATGCTCTTTATCCTAGTACTGCTTTAACATTAATTATTCACTAACTTTAATGCATAGTCTGACAGTCTCCCTTGATTTTTCGATAATTGAGTTTTCTGTACTAATATAGGTCTGTCTTGTACATGAGCCAACTGTCTGTCACATGTATGTGTACCAAAACATGAAAAAGCTGCATAGTCCGTCTTTTTCTTGCATGCTTTTTTCAGTGTACGATGTGGATGATTTTCACGGCAAGGTCTTTCATTGTAATATCTTCTCCAAGGAACTAGCGGTACAAAAAATAGTACAGATAATGCAGCTCCGCTAACCACAGTTAGACATTGACATTTGATGTTATTGACAATATAACAACAATGTGGTCGTAATCAACAGCCAATATTGAGACATATGTCATTGTATGGAATGTCGAGACCGAAAGGCCGATCTCGAAATATTGCAAAACTTTATTTGGTCAGCATGTCCAGAAATGATCGACAACCAATTTGTTGAATTGACTTTGTTGATGTTTCTCCTGTAGGATGGTCGCGAACGTGGGGCGAGGAGCATTTTGGCAATGGGTGAGAAGATTTTTACTCTACTGACCACGTCAGTATCCTCACTTTGTCTTTTGCCAATCTGTGATACGATTGATTCCAGAAATGTGTGAAAAAGAATGGAATGCTCGAAGAAGTTTTTTTTTAGCTTCAAGATTCCTTGGATCTGGCCATTTAACCTTAACTCATTTAAAACGACAATGCTTTTTCTGCATACAGGGAAGTGCACAAATATGGTCGAAGCACGAGTGGAGAACTTTGGGACGCACGCGTGGAAGAAGCCACCTATTATGAGTCAGTGACCATCTATATGCCTAATGTTTTTGCAATAAATGTTGTTTTCACTTTGTTTTAGTCTTTGTTGCAGCAATAAATCGTCCCCACGCTTTCATAAAAGGTTTGTTTAAAATTGTGTGTTTCTGTCAATGTCGAAAATGTCCCAGAAGCCCATTTTCTGGGTCTGCAGTGCCAGAGGAGAATCCAGAAGAAGTGTTCATATCTAGTGTTGTCATGATGTTGGTGTTCATGTCTGGTTTTGTCATCGTGTCGGTGTTCATGTCTGGTTTTGTCATCATGTCGGTGTTCACATCTGGTTTTGTCCTGATGCGGGGAAGCAGAGCAGAACCGCACTACGGGTGGGCTGAGGCTGTGGCCAACTCCCGGCAGCTGCTTGCCATTGAAATCCGGGACAAGACACCCGTTGGTTCTGCTGACGCCCCCATTCCGCCTCCATCGCCACCAGAGAAGCCGGACACATCTAGTGTGGATTCGTGAACAAATTTTCCGCAGCTGAAATTGTAGCGTTATTCAATTACAACTAGCCAAATTGCTTGAGCTTCTGTGGTTTATTGTCAGTAGAGTATGTTCAATTTAGGAGAGTTAGACAGGTATTTGTGCTTGTGAAAAATGTTGGCCGCCCATTATGCCCTGCTGTTTTGTTCCACTGCAGATTACTGCAAGTTTTCTGAATTGGTTGACTTCTTGCAATAAAGCAAATCCCGGTGCCTCGTGCATTGGTTTGAATTTTTTCATCGTATTAACTGGATGGATCAAATAATCTATTTGATTTGTCTTCCATTATCTCATTATTATCAGCAGAAAAAGGTCAACACATTTACAAAAGAAGTGGCCTTGATTCCTAAACTCATTACGGTTTTACTGGCAGCTTGTTAATGCAATTTTATAATGCCAATTTTTGAAGAGCCAATAAAAGTGAAGGACAAAAAGGGGAAACACCATGTGCAAATCAAGCGTCCACGAAAAATATTAATTTGTTCGGAGAACGAAGCAGTTGCAATTCTACATACCTCACCAATGTCATGTGTAACATTTGGTAATGTACATATATATGATACACGGTAATATGTATAAAATATAATATGTGGTAAAATATACAATGTATTATGTGATACAAGTATGACCACTCTACACGTTCCTCTACTGGGCCGTTAACATGCAGCCGCCAATGAAACAATTATTATGGGGTGCCTGTGAGCAAAACGGATACAAAAGTCGTATGATTCACGAAATGGCAAAAAATTGTGAAAATTGCACTTTTTGTCGGTAAACGGAGAAGGCAAATTGAATTAAAACGTACACCCTAGCCTCTCAGTGGAAAACTGTCCTAGATAGACAGGCTCCCCCTCTCCCCACCTCTCCCCCCTCCCCCACAAAAAGACAAACTCCACCGACGGCGGATATGGCTCCCCTCATTCTGCCATTGATGGCGAGGGAGCGAGGCAATGGGGGTCTAAAAGGAAAGCCTCTCTCGCTCTCTCCCTCTCTGTCCCCCTCTCCCTCTCTCTCTCCCTGTCTCTCTCCTTCACTCTCTCTTTTGTCATCCGCTCCCTCTCTCTCTTCCTCTTCCTCTTCCTCTCCTCTCCCTCCCTCTCTCCCTCTCTCTCCCCACTTTCCTCGCCCATGGCTACTCTCTGAAATGGATTTTGTCGCGTAGTGACATCTGTCACTCCTGTCATTATTTTTTTTTGTTTTTTTCTTTTTTTTCTGCCCAGTTGGCAAAAAAAAGTACAGGAAAAGTACAGAAATAGACAAAAAATGGAAAAAAAGTACAAAAAAAGGACAAGAACAAGAAGAACAAGGAGGACCAAAAGTGCAAAAAAATTACAAAAAAAATTACAAAAAAAATTACAAAACTGAGAAGTAAAAAATATAGTTCGAATTAGTGAGGGTAAAAATTAGGGTTTAACAGGGCGGGAGAAACTCAAGGGAAGGATTTGATTTTAAAAAGACAGAGAAGCTGAGAGTGAGCTTGGGAAAAAAAAAGGCTAAGGATCACAAAATATGGATTGGTGAGAGGAGATGTGAAACCCTAAAAATTGAAGGGAGAGAAAATTTTAGGTTGGAGATAGAGCTGCCCGAGAATGTCTGCCGTACTTTCTCGGGCAGATGAAATTGCTATCGAGGATCTGATTTTCCTTTTGTATTATCTTTTTCTTGGCCTTTAAGGGCCTTTATCGTACGGAAAGTACATATTGGAAGTACTGTACTGTAATGTACCGCAAGTCAAAGTGCGGATATTAAGGTACTGTACAGTACACCGTCGATCGTATTTAGCGTGTATGTTTTTTTTGTCTCTTAAAACATCTTTTCTCCGTACATACATGTCGGATTGTGGATCTGACGGTTGCGAATGAAAGGTAAGATTCTCAGCTTCCGATTGGTGGTTTCAAATTTAAAATACGACAAGTGTGTACGGGGAAAATATGTTTTAAGTGGCGAAAAAAACATACACGCTAAATACGATCGACGGTGTACTGTAGTGATACGGACGAAATATTAGTATATAGTGCGCACATAGAGTTTCTCAGTTTCTCTATATGGTAGGAATTTCGTGCGCTGGTAGAAATTTCGTGCGCTGGATTACTTGCGGGCGGCCGCTCGAAATTTACAATGGGAATTTTTAAATTGCCGTTACATGTAGGGGATTTGCATAAAATTTTCATTTTAACGAATTAGGTACAGCACACCGCGAATCGCTATTAGCGTACTACCCCCCCTTCCCTCTCCCTCTCTCCCTCCCTCTCCCTCTCCCTCTCTCCCTATCTTTCCCCCTCTCCCTCTCCCTCTCTCGTTCTCCATCCCTCACCCAATTCCCCTCTCCTCCTCTTACCATTATCCCCTTGTCGTCTTTCCCTTTTCATCAATTTCTCCCTGTTATTTTCCCCTTTCTTTTCTCTTCTCGTATATATCTACCTCTCTTTTTGATCTCCCTCTCCCTCTCTTTTTATCTTTCCCTCACGCTTTCCCTCTCATTCTCCCTTTCCCTCTTCCTCTCTCTCTCCCTCTCTCTCTCCCTCTCCTTCTCCGTCTCCCTCTCATTTTTCCCCTGTTTCTCCCTCTCCCTTTGTTTTTCCCTCTCTCTCTCTTTTACCCTCCTCTCCCTTTTCATCTCCCTCTCTCTCTCCTTCTACCTTTCTATCTCCATCTTTTTTCCTTCTCCCTCTCCCTCTCTTTCTCACCCTATTTTTTCTCTCTTTTTCTATCTCTCCCCCTCTCTTTTTTACCCTCTCAAAATCCCTCTCTTTCCTTTTCACAATTCCTATCTTCCTCTCCGTCTCTCTTCCACTCTCTCCTTGGTCTTGTCTTTTTGTTTTTTTCCTATTTTTGTCTTTCTCCGTCTGTGTGTCCCTCTCCGTATTCTTCTCTCTCTCTCTCCCTCTCCCTTTCCCTCTCCCACTCTTTATTTTTTTGCCACTCGCTCTTTTTCTCTTTCTCCCTCTCTCACTCTTTCTTTTGTCCCCTTCTTATTTTTTCTTCGTCTCCCTTTCTATCTCACAGTCTCTCTCCCTCTCTAATTCCCACCCTTTTTTTCACTCGTCTCTCTTGCATTCATTTCCTTCCCACTTCTTCTCCCAAATCGTTTATTTCCCCATCCCACTCCTCTCCCCAAAAAAAATATTAAAATGTATTAAATGAAATAGATTTTGTTTTCCATATTGTTAATGAAACAATTTAATATAAAGGCCAATTGATCCATATAAAACGTATAGACGTTTGGTCGTCTACTTGTTCATCTTTCTTAGGTGTTCGAAGTCTGGTTGCACGCTTGTATGGAGACGTCATGGACAGGTTTGTAAACAAGACACTATCCATGTTTGTGTATTACGCTTGATAAACAAGACACGTTTCTTGCCCGTCTAACGTGAATGATAAACAAAACACAGTCGATATTCGTTCAACGGACATGATAATCAAGATACGCCGTGTAACAAGTATTGATTTACTAGTTTGGCAAAAAAATAACGTTTATTTTTGGTCAGTGCTGTCTAGGTTGGCATTTTCTACATTTTACTATTTACTTTTTGCAAACTTCAAAAATCCTTTGCACGCTTAAAAGAGTTGCATGAATGGTTTTGACATAATAATCAAACGTACACATGTAAGTATATATAACTAGGCCACTGGTGCATTCCCATGAAACCAATACCGTAGTATTCATACTTTATACATCGTCATTTTAACAGCATAATATTGTCAAGATCTCTATATTTTGTTTCTTGTTTATGATCTTTGTTCTTTCTGCAAAACATAAAACAGCTTCTAGGCCAATAGTGGTAAAGTTACACATCGCGCGGAAAAGTTTCACATGGAAAAATGAGAATTCACACTCTTGAATAAAACCACTAGACGAGAAACACTAATCGTATAATTTGCTTCAAAATTACGCATATGACATGCGCAAAAAATTTAAACTTTTTTTTAACGTAGAAGATTTCACATTTGTTAACAACTTCGTGTTAACATTCGTGACAACAACTTAATGAAAAATATTTGCTAAAATATTGATAGCTTTGTAAACTAGTACTACTACCAATTGATAAAAAATATTTTGACGTTTATTGCAAAATTTTTAGGTTTGAAAATTTCAAAATAGATATATCGTTAATTTTACTTTTGGTTTTTTTTCAAAAAAAAAACTAAACAAAACTTAAATTAAGATTATTGTTATTTATGCAAGTTGCAATATTGATAAATTTTTGTTGTAATTTGTATTTGGAAACAATATTTATACATTGAAAAAATAAAAATGATAGGTATTGGAAAAAAATAGAAAATAAATTTTGAGAAATAAACATTTAAAAACACAATATAATATATATATATATATATATTGAAAATAAAAAAAAAAAGAAAAAAAAATGTCGACTCATTAAAATAAAAACACAACAAGAAGAAATAAAAAAAAGTAAAAAATGTCCACACAAATTAAAATTTAAAATAAAACAAAAACAAAAGAAAAATGAATGTATTAAAATGATGGCATTAAATTTAAACGATGTTAATAAATTTGAATATCGTTCAAATTAATTTAATTTTACAATACGAAAAAATATCATTTTTAGAGATAACAATTTTGTTTTAAAAGGGTAAAAAAAAGTAAAAGTTAAAGTGTAATGTTTTTTAAAGGTAAAAAAAATTATAAAAGTTAAATTGATTTTTTTGGAAAATAAAATAAAACTTGTTAAATTATTTAAAATATTCTTGGATGTAAAAAAGAATTAAAATAAAATTATAAATTTTAATTGACAACAGAAAATTTTAACAAAATATAAAAAAAAAATATTATGGACGACAAATGCTTGTTTGGTCAGATATGAAATAGTAAATAATCGAATATTAATACAGTCATTTTGAAGTTAAAGGTAAATTAAAAAAAATAAAACTTTTACTTCGTTAAATAATATAGACAAATTCTAAAAGTTCTCGTCGTAATATTTATTTACAAAGTTGAACATTCCTTTGATGTTTACCTAAAAAAAAAAAATCAATAAAATAACAATGTATTTCAAGATTGAAAAAAAAACATAAAAAAACCCAAAATAATTAAAAAATTAAACGATAGAATACTTTAACCCAATTTATTAGAATATCAATATTTATAGGGAAAAATATCTCAAATATGAAGTGATACAAAATAAGCCTTGTTTACTTAGTTTTCGTTGTCGTTTAAAATGTATTATTTTTTATGTGCGTTTGATTTATATCTTTTGTTACGATTTATGAAAGGTTTTTTTTTTTACATAATATTTTTTTTGTTGTGATTTTATTACATTTGATATACGATATTTTTGATGTTAATAGTTTACACACAAAAACAACATTTGATGTACAATATTGGTTTACACACAAAAACAACAATCTGAAAGATTTCAAAATAGTTCGTATTCACTTGACAAACATATAATTTATTTCAAAACATAGGGTCAAAACTTTAAACAACAATTTGAATTTTTTTGAAACGTTCCATGTTTATTTGACAAACAAATAATTTAATTCAAACCATATGATTCAAAACTTCTAATATAATTAAACAAGAGTACGGATAGACCGCATCTAAAGTTTCTAATAGTTTATTTGCTCTTAATTATTTTCTATATTTTTTTTTATATTTTTATTTTTTCTTTTTTACTCATTGAGAAAAAAAAAACGGGTAGCAAATAAACTTTATCTACTCATTGTGAAAACAAAAAACCACAAAACGTATAAACTCTACGCATTGGGAAAAAAAATGGGTAATAAATAAAAAAAAACGAACACCATCTTATTATTGTGAAAACTATCGTTGTTATGTTATTGCAATAACCATCGCTGTCATATTATTGTGGAAACCAACGCTGTGTGATAAAACATAATACATAAGAAAAACAATATTTTTCAATTTTGAAAAAAAAAAAATCAGAAAAAAAACATAAAAAAAAATCTAAAAATTAAAACATATAATACTTTGAGGCAATTAATTATATTATAAATATTTATAATGGGAAATATCTCAAATATGGAGCGATACAAAAAAAGCTTTTTGTAATGATAGTACATCATAAACATGATCTAAAAACATAAAATTAAAGAGATTGATAAAAACTAACATTCTTATGTTTAAATCAAACTCAAAACAATATATTAAACTTTAAACAACAAATGTTTTCCAATTAATAAATAAATGGTTTCGTTTGTTTAATGTTGAAAGGAAGCCATGGAGCGTGATCGATAATGTTACACGAGATTTCAGAATCACAACGACAACGACTCTAACGCTAGGTACGATGAATCACGTATGTATATCGACATGTGCGTATCTATGTTGGTTTTTGAATGCATTTAATGCAAAAACTTCGAATACATTTTTGATTAATTTTAAATGTTGCCTATTAAATGTTTTCGAAGTTTCATATACATTTTTAAATTTCAATGTTTCTTTAAAAAAAAAAAAGTCTAGAATGCGAACCTTATCGTACGAAATCTTATTGGCCAATCTCGATTGCACTTTAATGTTGTTCAAATAGTTAACGCTGGTACTTTTGTAGTGTTAATTGTTAATGTTGTTTTATTAATGAACAAAATATTGTTAATATCTAATGAATTTCAACAATTCAACGTATTTTTAACTGTTAATTAAGTGCATCTATTGGAAAAAAGAAAAATTTATGTCAAACAACAAAAGTAAATAGATTTTTATGCCCATGTTTTGATTTACCTAGTCGATAAAACATGTAATCAGTAAAGGGTTTTATGGACTTAAATGATTTCAAATGAAAGAGAAAATTCAATGTAGTCTAATTGTCGACGATTATCGATATTAGTGTTAAAGATTTATTATTCGGTTACGGGCGAGTACGGTAGTCGCCGGAAATCGAGTTTCGGCTGAATTTTATATTCGTAAATGCGTATTGGGTAACGGGTAGCAACTTAGGAGCGTGATATAACCTAGTCGGGTGTCGGGTGTTCAAATTTTGAAAAAATAAATGTCGGTTTCGGGATCTAAAATTTCGACTTTTGCGACCTATGTGGTACATCACCACCTCCGTCAAAGGTCGCAATCGGGTACCCGAATCCGCAACCGATCCGTACCCGACCGACTGTGTTGGATCCGGAACAGATTCATGTGCCAAACTATGGGGGCCGGTCGAATTTGGCAGGGTGATTACAAAAAAAAAAACAAAATCGGGTACGACAATTTTGTACTTATTCGGGTACGGACGACTACGGGTAATTGCGAGAATCGAGTTTCGGTTAACATTTTTTTTTCGTAAACTCGTTCCGAGTACTTTGTAACTACTTAAGAGCACGGAATACCCTGACCTGATTCTAGGTGTTCAAGTCTAGAATGTGAACTCGATTGTACAAAATCTTATTTGCCAATCCCGATTGCACATTAATATTGTTCAAATAGGTAACTTTTTGTAGTGTTAATTGTTAACGTTGTTTTAATAATGAAGAAAATAATGTTAATTTTTATTGATTTTGAACAATTCAATGAATTTTGAACTGTTAGTTAAGTGTATCTGTTGAAAATATATAAAAAAAACGTTATGTCAAATAGGAAACATAACTTTGATAAAGCAAAAATAAAAGTTATATATGAGATTTCAGTTTAAAATTTTGCAGTACGAGTTAAAAGAAAATTAAATAGTTCTTCATGCCCATGTTTTGATTTACGTACTCACCAAAACCTGTGAAGATTAAGGGGTTTTATGGAATTGAAATGATTTCAAATCAAAGAAAAAATACAACGTATTCTAATTGTCGGCAGCTATCGATATTAGCGTTAAAGATTTGTTGAAATTAATGCGAATTTAGAACACGTAACACTAATTTTATGCAAGGAGTTTTGGTAAATTGTAATTCCTTCCTTTTATTTTTTTTGCCAAAAACATTTACGAAAAAATTATTGTTATTAACTCTATCAACGTTTTTTTCCTTGATTTGTAGTTATAATCTTTAATTATGTTTGCAATGAAACAATAAAATACAGCAAAACCATAGATGATTACTCAACAAGTAGCCCATAGATACTTTGAAATACCCAATTTGACCACAAACCTCTATAAAATACCATTAAAAATAAAATTTAGAACAACGTTTAGACACTTTTAAAAATGTAGCTTCACATCACATCTGTACAGTAAGTTATTTTCGGAAAAAACTTGCCGTCAACGTCAATTTAGGCCGACAAATTTCGTATTACGCAGTTTTTTAAAAATAGTTGATTTTGACTAATTTTCATTCCGAGTACTTGCGAATACTTCGGTCGTTTCTGGAGTTAATGACGTATGACAAATCAATTTTGACTTATGGCAAAATCAAATTTTCCACGTCATCCACTCGCCATATGCAAGCTACCACGTGTCGCGCTTTACGACTACCTCACGTGAACGATTTTGTTTTTGTCACGTCACACATCGGCCGTTTCCGTATATGGTCTCCTCTCAATCGTATTTAATTGTACGACTTACTAAATAAATTGACAAAAAAATACGAGTAGATTCCCATCAGTTTAAAAACTAACAACCGTAAGAAAGATTTTTTACTGAAGACGGTCTTTTCCATAAGGTTGGTCATTTCCCTTAGATAAAAAAAAACGCATTAACACAAAAACACAAACAGGAAGAGTAAAAAAAAAGAAAAAGTTTTGCACTTGTCATCTCGCCCTAAAAGCGTAATTTTTGTTATTTTCACGTTCAGAAAATAAGCTTTAGAGAGGAAAAATAAAAGCCCTTGTGGGGGGCCATGGAGGGGGAGGGAGGACTTATATGTTGTTCTCATTTGCAGGTAGAGAGAAGGGAAGGGAGGAAAAAAAAAGGAGGAAAAAGAAAAGAGGAAATGGAAGAGAGCGAAGGGAACGGAGGGAAAGAAAGGAGTGAAAAGAAGGGAGGGAAAAAAAATGAGGGAAAGAGGGGAGAAAAGGGAAGGAGGAAGAGAAAGGGAGGGAAGAGAAAAGAGAGAAGGGAGGGAAAAGAAGGGAGGAAAAAGAAGAGAGGAAAGGGAAAGAAGGAAAGAGAAGGGAGAGGGAATGAAGCTCTCATGATGTTTTTCATATTATTGTAATTCTTATAATTGTAATTCTTATTGTTATTTTTGTAATTTTTATTACTGTTATTCATATTTTTGTAATCCTATTATTATAATTATTATTATTGTAATTTTTATAATTATTTTTATTGTAATTCTTATAATTACTGTAATTTTTATTATTACTGTAATTCTTATTATTATTATAATTCTTATTATTGTAATTCTTATTACTTTAATGTTTATTATTATTGTAATTCTTATTATTGTAATTTTTACTACTGTAATTCTTATTATTGTAATTCATACTACTGTAATTCTTACTATTGGAATTCTTATTACTGTAATTCTTTTCATAGTAATTCTTACTATTGTAATTCATTTTACTGTAATTCATATTACTGTAATTCATATTATTGTAATTCTTATTATTGTAATTTTTATTATTGTAATTCTTATTAATGTAATTTTTATTATTGTCATTCTTGTTATTTTAATTTTTATTATTATTGTAATTGTTACTATTATTGTAATTTTTATTATTATAATTCTTATTAGTATTGTAATTATTATTATTATTATTATTATTTTTGTAATTCTTATTACTGTAATTCTTGTTATTGTAATTCTTATTATTATTGTAATTTTTATTATTATTGTAATTCTTATTGTTGTAATTCTTATTATTGCAATTATTATTATTATAGTAATTGTTATTATTATTGTAATTCTTATTATTTTAGTAATTTTTATTATTATTGTAATTTCTTATTATTATTGTAATTATTACTACTGTAATTCATATTGTTGTAATTCATATTATTGTAATTCTTATTATTGTAATTCTTATTATTGTAATTATAACTGCTGTAATTCTTATTACTGTGATTCTTATATTTGTAATTTTGATTATTATTGTAACTCTTATTATTATTGTAATTATTATTACTCTTATTGTTATTACTATAATTCTTATTATAATTGTCAATCTTATTATTGTAATTTTTATTAGTATTATAATTCTTATTATTATTGTTATTCTTATTTTTGTATTCCAATATTTTTTATGTTAGTAGTTTGCACATTGCTACTTTTTTAATGCGTTTTATAACACTTTTTTATGCATATTTTACTTTTTTAATGCGTTTTATAACATTTTTTTATGCATTTTGTGATAAAAGAGAAAAAAAAATAAAAGAGGAATTAGATATAGATGTAAAATAAAAAAAATGTGAAAACGAAAAAACAAACAAGAATAAAAAAAATGAGATAGAGAAAATTGAGAGAAAAAAATATTAAAAAGTGAGAGGAAAACGAAAATAAATGGAAGTGGAAACAATATGGGAAAAAAAAATGAAATGAGAGGCAAGTTAGTGCATTGAAGCCATTAAACACAAATAAAAGATAAAGCTTTATTTATATAAAAGCAAAAGTTTTTTTTTTTATACCTTAGAACATATTTTACAGAGAAACATATCCATTCCCATTAAAATAGTTATTTCACACGCTTACTTCGAGGGATCTTATTGCTGTCTTCTAGCATAAGTATGAGCTATGTATGAATCAAAAGATATGGACATCTGAAATGTTGTGCAATTTTGTGAACATATGAAAATACAATGTTATTTGTTGCTCAAATTGTTTGCTTTCTTACGATTATTGTATTATGCGAAACTAAAATGTTATAAATATAATAAATGCAATTGGATATGCAAATTGTTGCTTATTTTTGTCAAAATATAAAGTTTTTTTTTTTTTTGCAATTTACAAAGCAAACTAGTGTTAATATGACACTCACAATGAAAGGTACATTTACAACAAGTATTTTTGAAAAGGGAACACCACATGAATTTGATTCGTAATTTTGATAACAAAAAGAAAATTAATATTTTTAGCGATAAAACTTTTGTTTTAAAAAAAGGTAACAAAATAGTAATAAAAAGTAAAATGATCTAAAAAATATTTTCTTTGATGTAAAAAAGAAACAAAAATAATATTTATAATTTTTTTTAATGAAAGATAATAAAATCTTAACGAAAACTATAAAATATTGTAATAAAAGGTAATAAAATTTAATAAAAAACATAATAAAATAATTATTTGTAAACCAAAAATATTGAAGCATTCAAATATGAATTATTAAACAATCAAATATTAATACAGTCACTTTGAAGTTAAAGTAAATCTAAGAAAATAAACCTTTACTTCATTAAATAATACAACAAAAAATTCAGTTAATAATTACACAAAAAAAACATAACAAAAAAATAATAGTTATCGTGGTAATGTTATTTTACAAAGTTACACATTTATTTAATATTTATACAAAAAAAACACAATAAACAAAATAAAAAAATGTATTTTTACTACATTAAATAATATAGATAAATTCTAAAAGTTCTCGTCATAATATTTGTTTACAACATTAAATATTTTTTTAATATTTACACAAAAAAAACATAATAAAAAAAAAAAAATGTATTTCAATTTTGATATAGTCAATGCACGTTTATACATTTTGATACAAAAGGTAGGTGACAGATAAATGATAAAATTACATTATTTATATTTATAAAATGATGTTTCTTATTTATATTAAATTGATTGTTTTGTTACTTATATTTTTGTCCAATCTTGTCTATCGGACGATATCTCAGAAATAGTACACTGTGCGCCATTCCGCAACAACAGTCTTATACGGACTTCTTATAAATCTTGTCACGTCATATGTTTTGTCATGACACCCTAAAATGAAGTATGATATCCATATGCTTGCTTTTAAAGTGATGTGTACGATTGGATGCAATAACATTGGTAACTTGATAGTCACACCACACAATTTGCACACCATTTTGCATGAAACCAAGCTCATAAAGCAGAGATTTCACCCATAACAATTCCTTGATGGCTGAGCATACGACCATGTATTTTGCCTCCATTGTCGATAGAGCATTGATATTTTGAAGCTTTCTACTCCAACAACACGTTCCGTTTCCTACTTGTAAAACATATCCCGTTGTTGATGTAGAAATTAAAGGTTTCTTTCATGTATTTTTTAGATCTAAATATGAAAAAGAAAAAGAGCAAGTCAGCAAAGGCATACTGCTTCTTGTTCCACTCTCCAGTCCCCATATTTTTTGCAATCACTGAAGACCAGAGAAAGAGAGCCAAAGCCATGGCTGCCTATGTTGTCCAAAGAGAGAAAGCTAGAGCTATGGTTGCCTATGCTGTCCAAGGAGACAGTGAGTAGGCTAATAATAGTCTGTACCAAAAAAACCGCCAGAACCAGGATTTGATCATGGTACCTACAGTTCGTCAGATTAGCGAGTAGCCGTTAGCTTTATCCTATAAACTAAGACAAGTGTTGGGATTTATAGGGTACGAGAGGTATTTAATTATCTATACCTAGAGAAATCCATTTAACTGATAGAACAATCTCTTAGAGCATAGAACTCGTTGTACCTTATATACCGTATGACACAAATGCTACCGACATTTATTTCGACGCTCTTTATCAAAAGCAGATTTGGATCGACGGCCGTGATGCGAGCCGACATTTTAGAATGGTCGCCTTAGCAGTCCTTGGACACCGCCACACCGGTTGACACATGGCAATATCTTATAGGATTAGAGTATCTCCCTAACGCGTGATAATTAGTCAGGATGTGACAGTTCTCACCGTTATGGCTTTGGCGTACAAGGGTTGTACATAAAGTACTCCGACACTTTTACTTTTCTTGTACCGTACAATCTTGTGATTGGTGCCGTACTTCAATAGAAGAGGGTTTAAAGAGAGATTTAGACTTAGCGAAATTCAGATGTAGGCGCCTATCTCCGAGAGAGCTTCGGTACAAAACGTCATCTTTAACCATTCATAATTTACTGCTCGAGGAGCAAATTCAGTGTTTCATTTTGCTATCGAATAAAGGGAGTTTTGTTTTCACAGCGGGGAAGTTGGTTAGAGTTTTTGTTTGCCAGAGTGGTATTTTTTCTTGTTGAAACAAGAAGGAGTCAAGGTTTTCCTTGGGGCTTTGTGTGACCTGCCCATTATGATGACCTATGGAGGTCTCACAGTTGCAGGTTATGGGCCCGCCCTCTAGGGTGCCCATCTTTAATGGAAATAGCTTTATATACTGGGAGGATATGATGACACGAGCTCTTGTGAGAAAAGGTTTTGGCGAATAGTGAATGGACGAGTGAGGCGTCCATCCGGTCTAGGCATCCCTCCAAGGTTCGGAGGAAAGCGATTCACCAAAGATGCAGATCCATCTCCAACGGAGGAGAAAAAGGATGGGGAGGTGGTGGACAAAAGAAAAAAGAAGGAGACGATCACACCTATAACAACCGGTTCAGCAATCATGTCACCTATTCCAAGAAACGAGGAGAATGATATTAATACGACACTATAACGATATGGCGGCAAAGCACTTCATCCTCCGCCATCTTACTAAAGGACTTGCATCTCCTCATTTGGAAGTAGAAAGGGCATCCGATCTATGGGTGGCTCTTATAGAGATGTACCGAAGTGGTATTATTCAGCAACAGAAGTTGGCTGACCAAAAAATAGATGCATATGTATACGAAAGGGGGAAGATGTATGATTTCTGTAATGAGCTCGCAACATTTTTCATGGAGCTAGAGAGTGCAGGACAGGTAGAAACTAAAAAGCTAAAGGTTAATCGCTTGCTTATGAAGTTACCGGATGATTACGAGAATATAGTCAACCATGTGCACGACTTGCCGGACTCCAGATGGATATTAAATTCACTTGTAGGGATGATTCTCGTTCGAGAGAATACAATAAAGATTCAGAGGGGAGGAAAGAGTGGACAAGCATTGTCAATCGCAACCGATTAGAGGAACATGGATCCCAGAAAATCGAGTGGAAACTACGAAAAGGGCAAAAAAATCAGTCCGATGAGTTCGGACCGAGGGCTCCCAAAAGGCTATGTCATTTTTGTAAGAAACCGGGGCACTATATGGTGGAGTGTTCTAAGCTAACCAAACTCTGGTTAAAAGAGGGGCAAGTCGGTGGATCTTCAAGAGAAAAGTAAAAGGCTTTTGTGACGTAGGTACATGAGGAGGAATCCGAGGACGATGACTTTGAGCTCTTGTTGGATGAGGAGTTGGAAACGAAGACCGAGGTAGAAATCCCGCGAAAACAGAAATGTGCATTTGGAAGATTAAAAGGTGAAGGATGTTTGATTTTGGATTTAGTTGCCTCTATGCACATGTGTAAGGAAAAACATATGTTCACTAAGATGAGAAAAATTCCCTCCGTAGAGATATAGTATGGGGATGAAGGGTAGTCACTATTACTTTGATAGGATTACTAGATCTGAAAGTCTTAGTGGAGGGAAAAATATCTATAGTTACATCTCAGCTGTGTTGTTTATCCTCAGTTAAACAAAAACCTCATCTCAACGTTTGTGTCGGATGAAAAAGGTTTTGAGACCAACACCACAAATGGAACCTTCACTTTTAGTTTTGAGGACGAAGTATATTTCACTACTGAAAAGGGTAGCCAAAGGATGATTAGGCTGATTTTAAGAATTGAAAATAAGAAACTTTATAATGTTGGTGTTCATGATATTATGTTGTGGCATAAGAGGCTTGGACATGTGCATTTAGATAAGTTGAAAAAAATGAAAAAAGTTAGGAATAGTGGAAGGAATTCAATTTGGAGAAATTGAAAAGCTAAGTGAATCTAGTGGTTGTGCTCAAGGTAAGGTGCACAGGTTACCCTTCCTAAAGGTAGCCACTTATAAAGAGAAAAAGTTTAAGACTTCGTACACACTGATATTTGGGGACCAGCAAAAGTACCTTCACCTAGGGGTAAGAGGTTTATGATGCAATCATAGACGATTGGTCTCGGTATTCTGGAGTATACTTTCTCAAAAATAAATCAGAAGCCCCACAAACTTTCAAATAATATAAAACATGGAGTGAGAAACTCCATGAAAACTTTATTAAGAGACTAAGAGGGGAAAATGGGGGAGAGTATACCTCCAATCATTTCGAGGATTTTCTGAGAGAAGATGAAGTGCAACATCTAAAGACATTTCTTGAAAATCCTGAGCAGAATGGAAAGCCTAGAGGCTAAATAGGACACTAAGTGATAGTGTTAAGAGAATGTTGTCAGATAAGAATATAGGAAAGATATTCTGGGCGGAAGCAATGAATTGTGCAAATTATCTCAAGAATAAAGTTCTTACTTCGGCAGTAAAAGGCCAAACACCTTATGAAAGATGGACCGGTCGAAAACCAAATGTTTCACACTTAAAGATTTTTGGTGGTCAAGTGTTCAATTTTAACACAGATCGGTCAAATTGGAAGATAGATCCAAAAGAAAAACCATGTTATCTACTAGGATATGATGAATATGTAAAAAGATATAGAGTTTATGATCTCAATAGAGAGGATATACTTCTAGTGAAGCATCTAGTGGTTATGGATGAAGGGAAGTCTATAGATCTCTTTAAGCATACAAATTCGGTAAAATCGAATTTGATTCAAAAAATTCTGATGACTTTGATCTTTCTAGCTATCCAGGTTTCTGGGAAGATGATGATCTTGCAGGTACAAATCAGACCGGAAACGAACGAACAGTGGAACCTCAAGTGACAACTCAGCGAGAAGCGGAAGACGTGGGGGAAATTGAACCGGAACCAAGCGAGAGAGGAGAAGATGAAACTCATAGAATGAATCCACAAGAGCCATCAATACCAGCAACATATTTTGAAGGATGAAGGAGAAGCAGCAAAAGGGTGTAGGAAAAATAAGTCAACAACAAGGTAACAAGACTATCCCACCCGGATAAAACACAGACTTACAAAGAGGCGATGAGCTCTCCAGAGAAAAACCGATTGAAAATAGCCATCATGAACAAATGACCTCAATCATGGCGGCCGATACTTCGGAGTCGGTGGATGTGCACCAAACCAAAAGCCGATAGGGTGTAAGTGGGTTTTTAAGTTAAAACTGAACCCAGATAACACCATTGAGCGTTACAAAACCTAGTTAGTGGTTAAACGATTTACTCAGAAAGAGGGAATCGGCTACGAGGAAACCTTTGCTCTGGTCGTCAGATATTCCCTCCGTGTGTATCATTCTCAATTTGGCAAATGTAGAAGAAATCGAAGTGCACCAAATGGATATCAAAACAACCTTCTTGCATGGAGAGCAGGAATTTGAGATCTTCATGCGACAACCCGAAAGATTTGTTGAACAACGAGAGGAGAGCAAGGTACGTTGGCTGATTAAATCTCTCTATGGCCTGAAACAGGCGCCTCAACAGTGGAACAAGAAGCTTGATGAGTTTTTTACTATATTATGATATATACAGATCAGCTCAGATCATTGAATATACATGTTTGAAGATGGACAATGTACTATTTTTATTGCAATTTATATCGATGACTTGTTTGTCTTAAGTAAATCCATAGATAAAACTAATAAATTGAATACGAACCTAAAAGGCAGATTTGAGATGCAAGATATGGAAGAGGCAAGATATATCTTAGGAATTTAGGTAGAGAGGGATAGAGATAGAAAGATAATCAAACTAACTCAGAAAGTTATTGCTCTGTCCACCATGGAGGCTAAGTATATGGCTTCTTGCTCTGCTGTAAACAAATTGATGTGGGTGACCCCTATGTTTGGTGAGTGTTAAAAAGAGGTAATTAATATTTCACTTCTCTAATTTATTTCCACTTTAAAAAGAGAGAGTAAGGATCAAAGGCACGCCATGGTTACCGCGATATTTAGAAAGTGGCAAAGTTAGAAGTAGAGGATATTTTACAAAAATAGTGTCTAGGTCCAATTTGAACCTGGGTCTGTGGACCTTTATATAGTCGTACGTTTTAAACACTAAGGTGTTATCAAAACGATACACGTGACGGGTTTCAAAGATATATAAACATTAACGCGACAACTAATTAACAGCAGACTAACCAAAAAGAGCAATTCATGCATGTACGCAAATCTGAACCGTGTAAAATATGTTTTGATCGGACGGCCGGCGTTGTAGCCTCCACGCGAAGTGAGATTTTGGCGTCATTTGGAGATAGCGTCATGCGGTGCCACGTGGCGCCACATTATTTGATACCGGAGAAGATGGGAGGATGAACCATGGCTCCCGATTTGACATGTGTCACCATGTAGACCATGTCGTACAATGGCCGTACAATAAGTACATCTCCTATTGTACCTTCTTTTACTATATAGTGTTCCTATTAGACTAGGGTTTAGTAGTAGGTAGTCGTGAGTATGCAGACCAAGACTTAGTGAGATTTAGGTACCTCTCTCTAAGAGAGCTTGTAACTATAAAGGTTATCTTTGACCAGCCATAACTTACTGCTCAGGGGAGCAAATTCAGTGATTTTTTTTGCGTTTGACTCAAGGGAGTCTTGTCCTCACACGGGTGATGGTGGTTAGAATATCTGTGTGCCTGGGCGGAAATGATTCAGTGAGAAAGTGGAAGGGGCTAATATTATCCTAGAGGCTTTACATAGGCTGCTCATTCTGTGGGTCAATGGAGACCACGGAATTTCAGGTTATGGGCCCACCCTCTTAGGTGCCCATATTTGATGGGTCAGACTTTTTGTATTGGGAAATGATGATGGAGGGAGAACTATTTGAGAAGCATCTATGGGGCATAGTGTCAGGACAAATTCGATGCCCACCTCCACCTGGGTTTGGAGGGACACATTTTTCTGGCACCTCCGCCTCTACAATTGGTAGAACAGCTGCCACCATCACCGAGGATGAAGATGAGGAAGGAGAGGAGATTATCATATAAGGAGAAAAGGGAGGAGTTGCAACTCAAGTGACACCATTGCCGAAGGCGATACCGGTAGCAGCACCACGAAAACGACGACAAGGGTTCAGACTGAAAGAGCAGAGTATGAAAAGTGGAACTTTAAAGACAAGTTTGCTAAGCTCTTAATCCTTAAAAGTGTAGCAAAGGGCATTGTCATTCCTCTTATGCATGTCAAATCTTCATCTCAGATTTGGATATCACTAGTTAACAAATATAAGAGAAGATCATTGCAGCAACAACAGTTGGCCGAAAATAAGATTGCAGCTTATACTTATATAGGAGGAAGTATGAATAATTATTGCAATGATATAAGAGCATTATTTGGAGCGTTAGAGAGTGTAGGTAACTCATGGTCTAAGAGACAAAGAGTGAACATATTAATGATGAAACTACCTGAAGAGTATAAAAATATCATTAACCGATTGCATGACATAAGAGATAGCAATTGGAATTGGGATGACACAGTGGGAATGATTTTAGTGAAAGAAAGCACCATAAAGCTTAGGAGAGGGAGTCCAAGTGTTCAAGCATTCTCTGCCGGAGCTGATTGGCAGAAACATGATGAGGAGAGAGGGAAAGATCCCTATCAAAACTTTGGTGGAAGAGGACAAGGAGGTGGCAGATTTGATAGACACAGGAGAGGAACTTCTAGAAGAGGATTATGTCACTTCAACAAGAAACCGGGACACTATATGGCAGATTGTGTCAAACTTGCAGATCTTCGACTGAAAGATGGACAAAGAACCTCAAAGGATGGAGGAAAGAAAAAAGATTTCTTGACTGAAGTTCATGGTGAGGAAAAAGACGAAGAAACAGAACAGGAAGCGGAGCTTGAGGAGCTTCTTCTTAATCCAAAAACCACAAAAAAGCATGTCGACATTCCACGGAGACAAAAGTGTGCTTTCGGAGGTAAGAGGGATCCACTCGAGGATAGGTGGATCATACACTCAAGGGCCTCAATGAATATGTGCAAAAATAAGAGGTGGTTCACTAAACTGAGAAAGATCCGAACAGTTGAAATAAAGTATGGAGATGGTAGAGTGGAAACCACAAGTCTTGTTGGAACTGTTGACTTGAACGTTTTAGTTGATGGAAAGGCCTCAATTGTTACACTCTCGGATGTTTTTTACATTCCACAGCTTAGCAAGAACCTAGTCTCAACAGCTGTCCTAGATGAAAAGGAGTTTGAAATAGGAACTAGGAAAGGAATCTTCACAGCAAGCTTTGACAATGAGGTTTATTTCATAGCTGAGAAGGGCAGTCAATGGATGATCAGAATTGTTCTTTGTAATGAAAATAGTGTTCTCTACTCGTGTGCAAGTGAGATGCTTTGGCACAAAAGGTTGGGGCATGTGCATCTAGATAGATTAAAGAAAAAAAAAGAATAGTGGAGGGTATTACTTTTGAAGATAATGAGTCTTTTGATGATTATAGTGGATGTGCCCAAGGGAAGATTCATAAACTTACATTTCCAAAGGCAACCACATTTAGGAGAGAGAAAGTATTGGATTGGGCACAAGCTAGGTATGCTTCACATGGGGGGAAGAGATGGATGTTAACCATCACACATGATTGGTCTACATACACGAAGGCATACTTTCTCAGACATAAGTCACAGGTATTAAGATGTTTTAAAGAGTTTAAATTATGGAGAGCAAAACTACACGAAACCTCAATAAAAGAGATAAGAAGTGATAATGGGAAAGAATACACCTCAAGGGAATTTGAAGAATATCTAAAGAAGAAGGAATTCATCATGAGAAAATTATTCCCTATAATCCGAAACAAAATGGAGTAGCATAAAAAGTGAATAGAACTTTAAGAGATATGTCTAGAAGTATGTTAACTAATAAGAGGATAGGGTTGCAATTTGGGTTGAGTCTATGATCTATGCAAATTTTATCAAAAATAGAGTCCTTACTTCAACAAATAAGGAGGAAACTCCGTATGAGAGGTGGACAGGAACAAAGCCTGATGTGTATAGTTTAAGAGTGCTCGGAAGTCAAGTCTACAGTTTCTATTCCGATAAGACTAAATGGAAGTTAGAGGGAAGAGGGAACCCAAGATATCTTGTAGGATATGATGAGAGCACAAAAGGATACCGAGTGTATGACTTGAAAAAGAGAGATATAATTTTGGTAAAACACATAGTGGTGATGAATGAAGAGAAGTCCATTGATCCTTTCAAATATAATAAGGAAGTCAAAATCACAATTGAAACGGATCAGTTTTCTGAATTTGACTTTAAAGAGAAGGAAGATGGAGAAAAAGAAAAATTTGTAGATCTACCAAAGGAGAAGGAGGAAAGGACAACATCCGAGGCAACGCAACAATACGAAGTGGAAACCGATGAGGAACTTGATGAGACACCAGAATTGGAAGATAGGGAAGCTGAAAATATTCCTAAACGAAACCCAAGGATACTTTCCACACCGGCGTCCGATTTTGAAGGGGGAAGAAGAAGTAGTTAACGACTTCAAGAAAGAGATGTAAATAACCAACTCACAAAGATGTCTCGCCCGGATGAACCTCAGACATACTTAGAGGCCATAAACACCCCAGAAAGTAGCCGGTGGATCACTGCTAAAATTGAAGAAATGGCCTCCATCAAGGAAGCCAATACATGGGAGTTGGTAGATTGTCCACCGGACAGAAAACTGATCGGATGTAAGTGGGTTTTTAAACTTAAATTAAACCTGGATAATACCATTGAAAAGTAAAAAGCTAGGTTAGTTGCAAACAGGTATACTGAGAAAGACGGGATAGACTACGAAGAAAACTTTGCACCAGTAGTCAGATTTCCTTCTGTTAGAATTGTTTTAAGTATAGCCACAGTAGAGGATATGGAAATACACCAGATGGATATTAAAAGGGCCTTTTTGCACGGAGAGTTGGAAGAAGAAATTTACATGAGGCAACCGGAAGGATTTGTGGAAAGTGGGGAAGAAAGCAAGGTTTGCAAATTGATAAAATCACTCTATGGGCTTAAGCAAGCCCCTCGACAATGGAATATAAAACTGGACGAATTTCTGACCGGTTTGGGGTATATCAGAAATTAGTTTAGATCACTCCATATATTTATTTGACGATAAGAATGGGGTGATATTTATTGCTATTTAAGTGGATGATTTGTTGGTCTTAAGCAAGTCCTTAGATAAGATTAACAAACTAAAACGGGATCTTAGATGCCGTTTTGATATGAAAGATCTCAATGAAGCGAAGTACATTTTATCAATTCAAATGGAGAGAGATAGAGGGAATAGGATTATAAGACTCACACAAAAAGAAACAATTGGTAATATGCTAGAAAAATTTCAGATGGAAAAATTAAATGGATGTACTACTCCCATAGATTTGAAGAAAGTGATTGAGGGGAGTGAAGAGAGAGGAATACTGACTTTTAATGATGAGATGGATGAGATAGAAAGAAAATTTATGGAAAATATCACATATCGGCATATTGTAGGCAGTTTAATCTATTTTATGAATTGTACCCGTCCGGATATAGCCGCAGCTGTAGGTGTCCTTCGTAGAAGTCTAAATTAACCAAGAAAGAGAGTCTGAAAGGCTGCCAAAAGGGTGATGAGGTATTTCGTGGGACAAAGGAATTGTGGTTGCATTTGGGAGGGGGGCAAACTGACATCACCACGTGGAGTGATGTCAATTATAGAGATATGCCTTTAATGCGCTGTACAACTGGATATGTGTAGCAAATTGGATCCGGTGCATGTTGTTAGAGTAGCAAGCAACAAAAAGTAGTTGCTCAATCCACTATGGAGATTGAATACATGGCTTCATGTGCTGCAACCAAAGAATCAATGTGGGTTAAATCTCTCCTTCAAGAACTTGGGTTGATGAAGTGTGGAACTCAAAATGTTTTTTATGATAATCAAGCTGCTATCTCTGTTGCAGCTAATCCGAAACATCATTTCAAAGCTAAACATATGGATATTAGTCTAAGCTTTGTCAGAGAGAAGGTAGAAAATAAAATAATTAAACTGGTTCATAAAACTGATAAAGATCAGATTGCAGATATGATGACAAAACCAGTGCCTTCCCCTAAGTTAATTTTTTGCAGAGGATTAAAATTAAAAAGTGACTAGGAATTAAGGGGAGTGTTGAAAAGAGGTAATTAATAGTTCACTTCTCTAATTTATTTCCACTTTAAAGAGAGAGAGTGAGGATCAAAGGCACGCCATGGCTGCCGCAATATTAAGAAAGTGGTAGATTTAGAAGTAGAGGATATTTTACCAAAATGGTGCCTTGGTCCAGATTTGAACCAACAACTGCGGACAACTATGTAGTCGTACGTCTTATCCACTAAGGCGTTATCGAAACGATACACGTGACGGGTTTCAAAGATATATAAACATTAACGCGATAGCTAATTAACACCAGACTAGTGAAGAGGAATAATTCATGCATGTACGCGAATTTGAACCGTGTAAAATATGTTTTGATCGGTTGGCCGGCATTATAGCCGCCACGCGAAGTGAGCTTTTGGCAGCATACGGAGATAGCGTCACGCAGTGCCACGTGGCGCCACATTATTTGATATCGGAAAAGATGGGAGGAGGAACCATGGCTCCCGATTTGACAAGTGTCACCTTGTAGACCTTGTCGTACAATGGTCGTACAATAAGTACATCGCCCATTGTACCTTCTTGTAGTATATACTATTCCTATTGGACTAGGGTTTAGGAGTAGGTAGTCGTGAGTAGGCAGACCAAGACTTAGTGATATTTAGGGACCTCTCTCTAAGAGAGCTTTTAACTATAAAGGTCATCTTTGACCAGCCATAACTTACTGCTCAGGGGATAAAATTCAGTGATTCTTTTTGCGTTTGACTCAAGGGAGTCTTGTCCTCACAAGGGTGAGGGTGGTCAAAATATTTTTGTGTCTGGACGGCGCTTATTCAGTGGGAAAGTGAAAGGGGAAAATATTATCTTAGAGGCTTTATATAGGCTGCTCCATCGGTGGGTCAATGGAGACCATAAAATTTCACTCTATTATTGAGAAAATTTGCACAGTTCATAGTTTTGGCCCAAAATCACTTTCCTATCTTCTTATTTGAGTGCAAACTCCTGGCACTTTCACTTAGTGTTCTATTTAGCCTCTCGGCTACATCATTCTGCTCAAAATTTTCAAGAATTGTCTTTTGGTGTTGCACTCTATCTTCTCTTAGAAAATCCTCAAACTCATTTGAGGTATACTCCCCCCCATTATCACTCCTTAATCTCTTAATAGAGGTTTCATGGAGCTTCTCACTTCATGCCTTATATTACTTAGAAACCTGTGGAGCCTTTGATTTATTTTTCAAAAAATACACTCTAGAGTATACAGACTACACTCTAGAGTATCGATACCAATCGTCAGTGATTGTCATCATAAACCTTTTACCACTCGGTGATGGCACTTTGACCGGTCCCTAAATATCAGTATGTACCAAGTCTAACACTTTTTCTCGATAAGTGGCTTCCTTTGGGAAGGGTAACCTGTGTGCCTTACCTTGAGCACATCCACTACAATCACTTAGATTTTCACTTTCTCCGAACTGAATTCCTTCCACTATTCCCATATTTTTCATTTCTATCAACTTATCTAAATGAACATGTCCAAGCTTCTTTTAACACAACATGATATCATAAACACCGCCATAGTAAAGTTTCTTCATTTCATTGCTTAAAATAAGCCTAACATCCATTGGCTACCTTTTTCAGCAGTGAAATAAACTTCCTCCTCAAAGTTAGCAGTGAAGGTTCCCTTCCTAGTGCTAGTCTCAAAACCCTTATCATCTAACACAGACGTTGAGATGAGGTTTTTGTTTAACTCTGGAATAAACAACACATCAGAGAATGTCACTATGGATGTCTTTCCCTCCACTAAGACTTTCAGATCCATCGATCCTACCATAGTAGTAGTGACTACCCTCCCATCCCCATACTCTATCTCTACGGTGGGAATCTTTCTCATCTTAGTGAATAGGTGTTTATCCTTACACATGTGCATGGAGGCACCGAAATCCACAATCCAACCTCCTTCACCTTTCAAACCTCCAAAAGCACATTTCTGCTTTCGAGGAATATTGACATTGGTCTTTGCCTCCAACTCCTCATCCAGCAAGAGCTCACCGTCCTCGTCCTCAGATTCCTCCTTGTGTACCCGAGTCACAAGAGCCTTTTTCTTTCCTCTTGAAGGTCCACTGATTTGCCCCTCCTTTAACCAAAGTTTGGTTAGCTTAGTGCACTCCGCCATATAGTGCTCTGGTTTCTTACAAAAATGACACAAACCCATAGGAGCCCTTGGTCCAAACTCCCTAGTCTCATTTTTCTGCCCCCCGCCTCTATAATTTTAGACCGGTTTCCTAGAGTTGTTGTTCCTCCTATCGGTCCCAGCTGCAAAAGATTGCCCAGTCTTTCCTCCCTTTTGCATCTCAATCGTGTTCTCGCGAACGAGAATTATCCCTACCACTGAATTCCATATCCACCTTAAGTCTGGCAAGTCCTGCACACGGTTAACTATGTTCTCAAACTCATTTGGTAACTTCATGAGCAAGCAGTTAACCTTCATCTTTTCAGTTTCAACTAGTCAAGCACTCTCTAGCTCCATGAAAAGTGTTGCGAGCTCATTACAAAAATCCAACATTTCCCCCCCCCATATATACATATGCGTTAATTTTGTGATGAGCCAACTGCTGTTGCTGAATCGTACCACTTCGGTGCATCTCTATGTGAGTCACCTAAAGATCGGATGCCCTCTCTACCTTCAAATGAGGAGATGCAAGCCCTTGAGTAAGATGGCCAAGGATAAAGTGTTTTGCCGCCATATTGTTGTAATCCTAGATATGGATATCATTCTCTTCGTTCCTCGGAATAGGTGATGAATGTCGAACCGGTTGCTCTTGGTGTGATTCTCTCTTCCTCCTTTCCTTTGTACACCACCTCCCCTTCCTTTGTCTCCTCAATTGGAGATGGATCTGCATCTTTGATGAACTTGCTTCTGTTGAAATTATTAGTTTTATATGGTATTTTCTAGGTCTAAATTTAGTACAAATAGAAGAAAGAAAAAGGCGGACAACCTGCCTCCACCTCCTCTCTCTACCCACTATACTTGTCGTAGTCACTGAGGGATACAAAGATGGAGATTAGGATTGGAGGAAAGAGCATTGAAGCTCTAGCAATAGGAGGGGACCGATGGGGGAAGGACTCAAAGAAACCGTACAAAGGGGAAAGAGATCATTCTGGAGGACAAAAGCCCCCAAAGAGTCTTTGTCATTTTTGCAAAAATCCGAGACACTTCATCGCAGATGGTGTCAAGCTGTCGAAGCTGAGGCTCCAAGAGAACCGTGGAGGGGGTTCTTCTGGAGGGAAAAAAAGGCACTTGTGGTTACAAAAGTGACTAGAGAAACAAAGGATAAGTCTTCTGAGGAAGATGGGGAGCTTCTTCTTGACGAGAGTCTGGAGGAGAAGGAGATCCCTCGGAGACAGAAATGTGTCCTTGAAGCAATTCGGGAAGCTCCACAAGAAGGATGGATTATCGACTCAGGTGCATCTATGCATATGTGTCATGATAAGGAACTCTTCACTAAGCTAAGAAAGATCCCTACTATAGAGATAGAGTATGGGGATGGGAGAGTGGTTACTACAGATCTAGTGGGATCAGTGGATCTGAAAGTCTTAGTCGAGGGTAAGACTTCTATACTTACATTCTCAGATGTACTCTACATTCCTCTACTGAGTAAAAATCTTGTCTCAAAGTCTGTGTTAGATGACAAAGAGTTTGATACCTTCACTAGAAAAGGAGTCTTTATAGCTAAGTATGGGGATGAAGTTTACTTCACGGCAGATAAGGGTAGCCAAGGAATGTTTAGGCTTAACCTGAGTAATGAAAAGAAGAAAGCTTACTATGTTGGTGTTCCTAAGTTGATGATTTGGCATAAGCAGTTGGGACATGTGCATTTTGATAGGTTGAGGGAAATGAAAAAGCTTGGGGTAGTAGAAGGCATTCAGTATGGGGATAATGAAATGATGGATGATTGTAGTGGCTGTGCTCAAGCAAGGCTCACAGACTTCCCTTTCCCAAAGCCGCCACATGTAGAGGTGAGAAAGTTTTAGATTTGGTCCATACAGGTATTTGGGGACCTGCAAAAGTACCTTCGGTTGGAGGAAAGAGGTTTATGATGAAGATAATCGATGACTGATCTAGATACTCTAGAGTCTACTTTCTAAAAACAAATTTTGAAGCATCAACTTACTTCAAAGAATATAAAGCCTGGAGTGAGAAGTTGCATGAAACCCCCATTAAGAGGATAAAGAGTGATAATGGGGGGGGAATATACCTCTAACCAGTTTGAGGAATATCTGAGAGATGAGGGAGTGCAGCACCAGAAAATTGTACCATATAACTCGGAAAAAAATGGGGTAGCTGAGAGGTTGAATCAAACACTAGGGGATAGTGTATGCAATATGTTGGCTGACAAGAAAATAGGAAAGAGATTTTGGGCAGAAGCAATGAACCGTGCCAACTACATTAAGAATGTAATCCTTACCTCAGCTCTAAAGGGAGTGACACCTTATGAGAGATGGGTTGGAAGGAAACCAGATATCTCACACCTTAAAGTATTCGATAGCCAAGTTTACAGTCTTGACACGGATAGAAAGAACTGGAAACTAGATGCTAATGGAAAACCTGGATACTTTGTGGGATATGATGAGGATTTAAGGGATATAGAGTCTATGACTTAGCAAAGAAAGATATCATTCTGGTCAAACACTTAGTTGTCATGGATGAAGGGAAGTCATTTGACTCCTTCAAATATACAAAGAAGATAAGAATCAGATTTGAGTCCGAAAGTGAGGGGAACTTGATCGTTCCCGAAAGGGACATAGGTGAAACCATGATTGCAGATTCAGGGGAGATCCGAGATACACGAGACTCACCGGAAATCTCACATATCCCTATGGACTTTGAGGAGATAGAAGACGTGGGACCAGAACCGACTTCTATGGACAGGGGAGCCGATGAGACAGTGAGGAGAAATCTAAGACTTCCATCCATTCCAGCTTCAGAGTTTGAGGGAGGGAGAAGGAGCAGCAAAAGGATACCGGAAAAACAAGCCGCTCATAAGGTAACTGAAACTTTGAGACCTCCATTGGCCCTCAGAGTAAGCAGATCCAAAAAAAGCTTATCTAGATGGTGCCGACTCCAAGTTGATATAAACCCAAATGACTGACCCCTTGACAGTAAGAACCCCAATATAGATTCACCCCTGTGAAATAACACTTTCTGCGTGCTCAATTCCACCACAAAATGCAAAGTTAGAATATGAGATTCGGACACATTCACCCACTTTGACTTTCCCTTAGAAATACCGCCACTTTGGCAAACAAAAATCCGACCGACTACACCCCTGTGTAGAGTGGACTCCCTTGAGTCCGCAGCAAAAAGAATCACTAAAAATGGTCAAGTAAATTAATAGTTATGGCGGGCCAAAGTTTGCCATTTATACAAGGTGCTCTCTGGGAGAGGCAACTACCTACCCAAAATTTCCTAAGTCCTATTCCCCCTCTAAAACTCTATCTTCTAAAGTACGCCACCAATCAAATTACTGTGTCGCTCAAAAAAATACGTCGTTCAAAAAAATACAGGCGCCGGTGTACTTTTTGTACGACCACTATACAACATGGCCAAAATGTCGACACGTGTCAAATCAGGATTTGTTCCAGTAATCTCTGGAGTTCTTGAATCCAATGGTATCACGCCACGTGTCATCTGACGTGGCAATGACCGTAAAACGCCAAAAGTACCTCTTCCGTGATCGCGGTGCCTATCGCGGCCGTCCGATCAAAACCAGATATAATCCTTGCAGCTGAAATTCGACGCGCGGTATTTGTTTCGCGGTCGAAACAAGTGCGCGATATCCGTTTCATAAAACATCGAAACCGTACTCCGTACTACCTAAAACTATATCCATGTACTACATATCTATTCCCCATTAAACGAACTAGTCTACGTGTTACTATTTAAATATTTGTCAAACCCTACATATATTAACATTATTATAGACTTAATGGCTAGAGCTAACGGCTATTTTGACTGGCGGCAGGTACTAGGATCAAACCCTGCGCCAGTCAATCCTTTTTATGAACCTTCTTAATTTACCTGTCTCTCTTGGAGAACTCAGGCAGCCATGACTCTGTCTCCCTATCCAGCCTTCGGTGACTACAACAAGTATGGGGACTTGGATAAGGGAGTCAGAGGTTGACTGCCTCTGCTCTTTTTCTATCATAATACACACCTAAAAAATACTCAAATATCAACACTCCCCTTATTTTCTAGTCTATTTTCCTTTCAACTCCCACACAAAAAAAACAAAATACCCCCTCCCAATTTTTTTTTCTTTTTCTTTTTCTTTTCCTTTTCCTTTCATAAACCTTTATGACAATACCCTCACATTTTAAAAGGTCCATTAGATGAGCTGAAATAAACATTTCATCTTGCTGATCACATTTTTTATGAAGCATCCCAATTTTCATAACCCCGAGCAAAGATTTTATCCACCTCATCACTTTTTCATCCACACACAACGCGATTTCCCTCTTGCAATCCAAACAGCTAGCCCCGTCTCCAATCTGCAATATACACCCAGATGCTAACCCTTTTATAGGTACACCTTCATAAATACCATCACTCCCTTTAGCGATGTCAAACCCATTACCCGCAAAAATTGAACTTTCCTCACTCTCTCCCATAGATTTCTTTCCACTCTCTCTTTCTATATTTATTCCCAATAAGTATTTCTCCTCCCCTAATCCTTTCATTAAATATTCCTCTTCTCCCCTATCTTTTAAAACCTCTTCGAGTTTCACTTCTCCCCTTTCCTTGGAATCCGTTGAAGTCTCCCTTTCCGACCAGTTTTTTGTTTCTCTATTATCTATAAAATTATCCTCATTAATTTTATCTTTCCCGTTTTCACTTATGGATCTTAGATCTCACTTTCTCATTTCTAAGTTATACACTCTACACTCCTCGACATCCTCAAGTACCTCCTCTCTCTTTACTTCCCTTATACCTCCAAAAGCACACTGTTGCTTTCGTGGAATTTCTGTGTGCTTTTCTCTCTTCCCCATACTACTAACCCTGAGAAGCTCTAAAATATCTTCATCCTCTTCCTCCTCTTCCCCTTCTTCCTCCTCATCCACATTCCAACTTCTAAGTTTTTCCAAACAAGGGCATTCCTCCATATAATGACCCGGTTCCCTACAAAAGAAGCAAACCCCCTTTTTCAAAGCTCCCCTTTCTTTTCCTCTCCCTCTCTTTCCACCAATGTTCTGATAAGGTTTACCTTTGTCTTTCTTCCTCTCATCACGCTTCCGCTCGTCACCACCGTTCCTCTCATCACGCTTCCGCCAATCACCGCCGTTCCTCTCATCACGCTTCCGCCAATCACCACCAGCTGTAAATGCATTCACCCTGTCACTTCCCCCTACGAAGCTCCAAAGTGCTTTCTCTCACAAGAATTATCCCCATGGTAAAGCTCCAAGTCCATGAGAAACCATCAATTGCCTGCATACAATAAATGATGTTTTCGTACTCATCTGGGAGTTTCATGAGTAGTGTATTAATCTTTCTCTTCTCAGATTCTACATATCCCGCACTAGCAAGCTCAACATATAACGCAGCAATATCATTGCAAAACTCTATCATGTTACCGCCTTTATAAACATAGGCCTCTATTTCTTGTTTTACTAACTGCTGCCTCTGAATAGTCTCACACTTATAAATGTGAATTAGTGCTTCCCATATCTCCGAAGACTTCGTTAGACTTAAAAGAGTGATAACTATGGACTTAGACACATATCTAAGTATAAGATGTTTTGCTATAGTGTTTTTGTATTCCTATTTTTTTCTGTCATTTTCTTCAATTTTAATCCCTACAAGTGGTACCATAGCTGAGAGCCTAGCTCCCCTCACCATAGGTGTCCTTTATTCCTTCTCCCCTATTTCTCCATCCACGGAAAGGTTTTTCCCTTCACCTTCCGTTGCATCAAAACTCCGGTTGATATTCTAGGCAGCCTCAAACGATTCTCCATAGAAAGCTCCTCCAAAGCCGGGTGGCGGACATCTCTTTTGTCCCGAAACAATTCCCCATAAGTGCTTCTAGAAAAGCAATCCCTCCATTGTAAACTCCTAATAAGTGAAGTCTGTTCCATCGAACATAAGCACCCTAGATTGTGGGCCCATAACTTGAAACTCTGAGACCTCCATTGGCCCTCAGAGTAAGCAGATCCAAAAGAAGCTAATCTAGATGGTGCCGACTCCAAGTTGATATAAACCCAAATGACTGACCCCTTGACAGTCAGAACCCCAATATAGATTCACCCCTGTGAAATAACACTTTCTGCGTGCTCAGTTTCACCACAAAATGCAAAGTTAGAATATGAGATTTGGACACATTCACCCTCTTTGACTTTCCCTTAGAAATACCGCCACCCTGGCAAACAAAAACCTTGACCGTTCACACCCCTCTGTAGCATGGACTCCCCTGAGTCCGCAGCAAAAAGAATCACTAAAAATGGTCAAGTAAATTAATACTTATGGCTGGCCAAAGTTTGCCATTTATACAAGGTGCTCTCTGTAGAGGCAGCTACCGACCCAAAATTTCCTAAGTCCTATTCCCCCTCTAAAACTCTATCTTCTGAAGTACGGCACCAAACAAATTATTGTGTCGTACTGAAAAGTACAGGTGCCGGTGTACTTTCTGTACGGCCATTGTACAACATGAGCAAAATGTCGACACATGTCAAATCAGGATTTGTTCCCGTATTCTCCGGAGTTCTTGTAATCTAATGGTATCATGCCACGTGTCATCTGACGTGGCAATGACCATAAAACGCCAAAAGTACCTCTTCCGTGATCGCGACGCCTATCTCGGCCGTCCGATCAAAACCAGATATAATCCTAGCCAATGAAATTTGACGCGCGGTATTTGTTTCGCGGTTGAAACAAGTGCGCGATATCCGTTTCATAAAACATCGAAACCGTACTCCGTACTACCTAAAACTATATCCATGTACTACATATCTATTCCCCATTAAACGAACTAGTCTACGTGTTACTATTTAAATATTTGTCAAACCCTACATATATTAACATTATTATAGACTTAACGGCTAGAGCTAACGGATACTTTGACGGGCGGCAGGTACCAGGATCAAACCCTGCGCCAGTCAATCCTTTTTATGAACCTTCTTAATTTACCTGTCTCTCTTGGAGAACTCAGGCAGCCATGACTCTGTCTCCCTATCCAGCCTTCGGTGACTACAACAAGTATGGGGGCTTGGATAAGGGAGTCAGAGGCAGACTGCCTCTGCTCTTTTTTTATCATAATAACACCTAGAAAATACTCAAATATCAACAGTAACTAAGCTATCTCACCCAGATGAGCCTGAGTCTTACTCGGAGGCAGTGAATAGTCCGGGGAAAGAAAGATGGATTAGAGCTATAAATGATGAGATGGCCTCTATCATGGAAGCAAATACTTGGGAACTAGCGGATTGTCCTCTAGACAGAAAACCTATTGGGTGTAAATGGGTATTTAAATTAAAAATGAACCCAGATAATACCATTAAGAGATATAAGGCTAGATTGGTAGCGAAAGGGTTCACCAAAAAGGAGGGGATTCACTATGAGGAGACCTTTGCTCCAGTTGTTCGGTTCCCATCAATAAGGATTCTCCTCAGTCTGGCAGCAGCGAAAGACATAGAAATACACCAGATGGACATTAAGACTGCTTATCTTAATGGTGAGTTAGAGGAAGAAATTTTCATGAGACAACCCGAGGGGTTCGTGGAAGAAGGAGAAGAGAGCAAAGTCTGTAGGCTCATAAAGTCTTTATATGGACTGAAGCAGGCTCCTCAACAGTGGAATAAGAAACTAGATGAGTTTCTCACCGGTCAGGGATATATCCGGATCAGCTCTGACCATTCTATCTATATGTTTGAAGATGAGAATGGTATCATTTTTATTGCAATTTATGTGGATGATCTGCTTGTGTTGAGTAAATCTTTGGAAAAAATCGATAAGTTAAAGAAAGATCTTAGAAGCATATTTGATATGAAGGATTTAGGGGAGGCAAGATATATTTTGGGGATTCAAATGGAGAGAGATAGGGGGAAGAAGATTATTAGACTTACTCAGAAAGAAGCTATAGGTAATATGCTTGAGAAATTCCAGATGGAAAATGCTAACAGTTGTACCACTCCCATGGACTTGAAAAAAATAAGTGATGGGAGTGTAGAAGTCGGAGTGATGATCTTAGATGATCAGATGAGTCCAAAGGAGAGAGAGTTTATGAAATCTATAACTTATAGACAGGTTGTAGGAAATTTAATCTATTTCATGAATTGTACTAGGCCGGACATAGCGCCAACAGTTGGAGTACTGAGTAAAAGTCTTAATGATCCTATGAAGAGAGACTGGGAGGCAGCCAAGAGAGTCATGAGGTATCTGGTGGGTACCAGAGAGTTATGGTTGCATTTAGGAGGGGAGCACACTAACATCACTACTTGGAGTGATGCCAATTATGGGGACGCACCTATGAGAAGATGCACTTCTGGGTATGTGTTGTATGTTGGGGAAGGTGCTTGTTGTTGGAGCAGTAAGCAACAAAAGGTAGTTGCTCAGTCTACTATGGAGGCTGAATACATGGCCCCTTGTTCTCCTGTGAAAGAGTTGATGTGAGTCAAGTCCTTGCTGCAAGAACTGGGGTATATGAAGGAGGGAGTGCATGAAGTGTTTTGTGATAATCAAGCTGCCATTGCAATTGCAGCCAATCCAAAACATCAATTTAAGGCTAAACATATGGACGTAAGATTAAGTTTTGTAAGAGAAAAAGTTGAGGATAAAATCGTGAATCTTGTATATAGATCTGATGAGGAAATGGTAACTGATATGATGACAAAACCGGTGCCTTCTCCCAAGTTAAAATATTGCAGAGAAAAGTGTGAATTAAAACTGAAATTTAAATTGGACTAGAAAATAAGGGGAGTGTTGAAATTATTAGTTATATATGGTATTTTCTAGGTCTAAATTTAGTACAAATAGAAGAAAGAAAAAGGCGGACAACCAGCCTCCACCTCCTCTCTCTACCCACTATACTTGTCATAGTCACTAAGGGATAGAGAGGGTGGCTGAGCCATGGCTGTCCTAGCTTAAGCAGGCAGGGCTAAAGAGTGACTTATGTCACTCTGAACAAAAGGTTGAGTCCGGCATGACTCGAACCTCCGACCGGCAGAGCGCGGCGTAGCCATTAGCTCTAGCTAGTCTGTCGTAGAAGTCCGTTAGGATACATTAGGTTTGATATATATTTAAACAGTGTTACAACCATAAATTCGATTAACGGAATGACGAACGAAGGAACATAGAACCAAGTATTATATAGTGCGAACATTATCTCGCAAGAAAACAAATGAATCGGACATTTGTTTCGATGGCGGACATTTCATGTCGGATTTAATCCGACGGCGTATATCACAGGCGAGATCGCGGAATGGTCACTTTGGCGTTTATGGACGTGGCATGACGTGGCGCCACGCAGAGGGATGACATTTGGTAGCACGAATTCCGGCGAACATAAGGACAAGTTAAAACTGGACACGCGTCCACTTAATGGCGTTGTCGTACATAGGCCCTACAGAAAGTACATCGGCCATAATACTTTTCTGTACCCTACAGTGATTTCATTGGTTCGTACTTCAATAGATAAGGGTTGTGAGAGGGATTTAGGACTTAGAGAATTTGGTAGATAGGTACCTCTCTCCCTTTAAGAGTTTGTATAAACTTGGCATTTTCGCCGACTCATAACTTATCGGCTAGTTGGTCATTTTCAGTGATTCTTTTTGCTACAGACTCATGGGAGTCCACGCTTCACAAGTGTGCAATCAAATTGTCAGTTTGCCTTCTTGGGCAGCAGTGGTTGTGGCTTGAAGTACGTTAGTTAAATACTATCTAGGGGCTTCATGTATTTTGTAGTCCAATGGAGGACACAGAATTGCAGCTTCCTCCAAACCCTGGAGAGATGCCAAGATAAGATGAACGCCTCACTGGTCCACTCACTATTCCCCAAAACCTTTTCTCACATGGAGCTCTTGTCATCATACTCTCCTGGTGTATGAAACCAGTTCCATTAAAGATGGGCACCCTAGGGGTAGGCCCATAGCCTGCAATTCTGAGACCTCCATAGGTCCTCAGAGTAGGCAGCTAACACGATGCCTCTAGGATAACCTTGACCCCTTTGTGTTTCAGCAATAATAATTGCCACCCTGGCTGACAAAAACTTTGACCACCTTCATCGTTGTGAAAGCAAGACTCCCTTGAGTCGATAGCAAAAAGAATCTCTGAATTGGCTCCCCTCAGCAATAAGTTATGGAGGGTCAAAGTTGACCTTTTGTATAGTAGCTCTCTAGGAGAGAGGGTCCTATCTACCATATTGTCCTAAGTCCTAAGTCCTATCTCTCTCTAAAACTCTATCTACTTAAGTACGAAACCAAAATAAAAATGTGTCGTATAGAAATGTACAGGTGTCGGTGTACTTTCTGTACGACCATCGTACGACATGGCCAACCAGACCACACATGTCATATTTGGATTCGTTCTTGTAATCCCCGGAGATGTCGTAATCCCATGTGAGCGTGCCACGTGTTACCTATGTGGCGATGACTGAAAACCGCCAAAATCATATTCCGTGATCTCGACATCCTTCGCGGCCGTCCGAAAAATACCGGGTTTTAATCGTAGCCGTCATAAATCGTTGGGCGATATTTGTTTTGCTGTTGAAACAAAATGTGCGATATCCGTTTCGAAACCGTACCGTACTCCACACTTTACAACACTGTGTCCTTGCACGACGTCTATAGTTCATGTTAAATTAATTAGTTCACGCTTAATAGTTTATATAATTGTCAAACCGTATAGTCTTAACACCGATCCTGGACTTGTAGGATAAAGCTAACCGCTACCAGCTAGCTTGATAGACGGTAGGTACCACGATCAAATCCTAGGTCAAGCAAGTACCATTTTAGTAAATCTACTAAAACATCTGCATGTCTTTCTCTAGATAGCACAACCAGCCATGGCTCTATCTCCCTTTTCAACCTTAAATGACTGCGAAAAGTGTGGGAGGTGAAGAGAGCAGTAAGAGGCTGACAACCCCAACTTCTTTTCTGCATTTAATTTAGACCTAGAAAATACTAAAAGAACCATTAATTTCTACACTTTTTTAATGAGCTTGCAACCCTTTTCATGGAACTAGAGAGTGCTGGTCATGTAGAAACAGAAAAGATGAAGGTTAACTGTCTGCTCATGAAGTTACCTGATGCCTATAAAAATATAGTCAACCGTGTGCAAGATTTGCCAAACTCCAGGTGAATCTGGACTTCTGTGGTAGGGTTGATTCTCGTCCGACAGAATACAATAGAGATCCGGAGGGGAGGGAAGAGTGGACAAGCTTTGGCAACAGGAACTGATTAGAGAAGCAAGGCTCCCAAAAATCAGGAGGAAACTATAGAGGAGGAGGACAAAAAACTCAGTCAGATGAATCCCGACCGAGGGTCTCAGAGGGGTTGTGTCACTTTTGCAAGATGTTGATATTTGTATATTTTCTATGTCTATATTGGGATAGAAAAAGGCAGAAGGAGTCTGTCTCTAACTCCCTTCTCCAAGCCCCCACACTTGTCGTAATCACTAAAGGCTAGAGAGGGAGCTAGAGTCATGGCTGCCAAAGCTCTATAGAGAGACAGAGAGTAGGTTTGGTAGATTTACCACAAAAGGTATTTGACGAACCCCGAATTTGATACGGGTACCTACCGCCCGTCAAATCACTTACAGCTACTAGCTTTATCCAATAGTCTAGGACTAATGTTGAGATATTTAGGGTACAATAGATATATAAGGTTAATACGTAGAGAATACTATTAAAAAGATGACCATTATGTTGCCTTTACCCAGATTTGAACCTGGGTCTGCACCATAGTATTCGTTCTCCTTATCGGCTAAGGCGAGGACAAGAGATAGACATTTTTGGTTCAATATTTTAATACAACGTTGATGATGACGCTTTCATTTAATGGACCGAATTGACGTCGCTAGAATTTCAACAAATGTGAAAAAGGACGACGACCTTAGAAATTCAACGGTCGGAAAAAGATTTGGCGCATCGTCAAGATCAAACGGCTCACGTTACTCGCCGTATCTCAAACGGACGACACGCGTGAGTGTCGGCCTGCCCGAATGGCAATTTTGGCGAGGCTTCACAAAAATGGAGGAAAATGACAAGTGGCACCATCCTATAGGATGCCGGAGAAGAAAGGGACAGAATGGCGACAATTTATTTGCTACGTGGCAGACCGAGAGTGGTGCCACATAATTTCGTACATAAAGTACGGCGGCTATCGTACTCTGTATGTACATTATATAGTATATGATAATTTGAGTAAGTTCTTAGTACTTATACATTTTTTAATATCCCTCTCTCCTAGAGGCATTCTATATAAATTCGTTGTCTTTGAACAGCCATAACTTAATGCTCAAGGGAGCAAATTAAGAGATTCTTTTTGCTACGGACTCAGAGGAGTCCACCCTAGAGAGGTGTAGTCGGTTTAAGTCTTTGCTTGCCAGGGTGGCTTCATTTCTAAGAGAAAGTCAAAGTGGGGGAATGTGTCCAAATACTCATATAATAACTTTGCATTCTGTGGGGGAACTCAGCACACAAAAAGTCTTCTTTTAAGAGGGATAAAGCTTGATTGGGGTTTTGACTCTCAAGGTGTCACTCTTTGTGGTTTGTATCAACTTGGAATCGGCACTATCTAGATAAAATTCTTTGGATCTGCAAATTCTGTGGGGGAATGGAACCCATATAATTTCAAAAGAAACCACGACACTATATAACAGAGTGTTCTAAGCTAACTAAGCTTCGGTTAAAGGAGGGGCAGACCGGAGGACCCCCGAGAGGAAAGAAAAAGGCCCTTGTGACATAGGAATATGAGGCAAAATCCAAGGATGAGGACAATGAGCTCTTATTGGGTGAGGAGTTGGAGGCAAAAACCGAGGTCGAAATTCCACGAAAGCAGAAATGTGCTTTCGGTGGATTGAAAGGTGAAGCTGGGTGGATTGTAGATTTAGGTGACTCCATGTATATGTGTAAGGAGAAACACATGCTCACTAAGATAAGAAAGATTCCCACCGTAGAGATAGAGTACAAGGATGGGAGGATATTCACTACTACTTTTGTAGGTTCGCTACATCTAAAAGTGTTAGTAGAAGGAAAGGCATCCATAGTTACATTCTCCGATGTATTGTTTATTCCGAAGTTGAACAAAAACCTCATCTCTACATGTGTATCAGATGATAAGAGTTTTGATACTAGCACTAGAAAAGGAGTCTTTACTGCTATATTTGAGGATGAAGTTTATTTCAGTGCTAAAAATGCAACTCTGAGACCTCCTTAGGTCCTCTGAGTAGGCAGCTCACACGAAGCCTCTAGGATAACCCTAACACCTTTGTGTTTTAGCATGAATAACTGGCACCTGGTAGCCGAAAATTACGACCACCTTCACTTTGTGAAGGAAGACTCAGAGTCTATAGCAAAAGAATTCTGATTTGCTCCTCTGAGCAATAAGTTATGGAGAGTCAAAGTTGACCTTTTGTACAAAAGCTCTCTGGGAGAGAGGGTCCAATCTATTAAATTTTTCTAAGTCCTATCTCTATCTAAAACACTATCTACTCAAGTACGACACTAATCATAATACTTTGTCGTACAGAAAGGTACAGGTGTCGGTGTACTTTTTGTACGGCCATTGTACGACATGGCCAACAAGTCGACACGCGTCATTTTTGGATCCGTTCCAGTAATCCTCGGAGATGCCGTAATCTAATATGGTTGTGCCACGTGTCAATCGATGTGATGTCTACCGCAAACCGCGGAAAACCTATTCCGTGATCTCGGCATGCTTTGCGGTCGTCCGATTAAACCGGATTTCAATCGTAGCCGTCATAAATACTTGCGCGATATTTGTTTCGCCTTCGAAACAAAGTGCGTGGTATTTGTTTTTGATGTTCCGTATGCCGTACAACACAAACTGTATCTATGTCCAAATATCGCGTTAAATGAAATAGCCTACGTGTCAACATTTATATAATTATCAAACCCTATAACCTTGATATTAGACTAATGGCTAAGGCTAGCGGCTACCGACGCAGGTACCAAGTTCAAATCACGTGTCCGTCAATTACTATTTTGGTAAATCTACTAATCTAATGTCTGTCCTCGGATAGCATAGGCGGCCATGGCTCTATCTCCCTCTCTAACTTTCAATGACTTTGACAAGTGTGGGAGCTGGAGAGAGGAGTTAGAGGCAGACTCCCTCTGCTTCATTTCTGCATTTTATAAAACCTAGAAAATACTAAAATAACCTTTAATTTCTATAGAAAAAGGTAGCCAATGGATGTTTAGGCTGATTTTCAGCAATTAAAATAATAAACTTTATTATGTTGGTGTTCAAGATATAATGTTGTGGCATAAGAGGCTTGGGCATGTTAATCCTGATAAGTTAAGAGAGATGAAAAAGATAAGAGTAGTGAAAGGGTTTTAGTTCAATGAGAGTGAAAATCTAAGTGATTGTAGTGGATGTGCTCAAGGTAAAGGACACAGGTTACCCTTCCCAAAAACTACCACCTATAAGGGAGAAAAAATTCTAGACTTAGTACACATAGATATTTGGGGACCGGCCAAAGTGCCTTCACCGGGGGGGAAGAGATTTATGATGACTATCACTGATGATTGGTCTAGGTATTCCAAGGTGTATTTTTTGAAAAATAAATCAGAAGCTCATTAATGTTTTAAACAATATAAGGCATGGAGTGAAAAACTCCATGAAACCCCAATCAAGAGAGTAAGGGGTGACAATGGTGGAGAGTATACCTCTAACTAGATTGAGGATTTTATGAGGGAAGACGGAGTCGAACTTCAAAAGACTGTTCTAAAAAACGTGGAACAGAATGGGGTAGCCGAAAGATTAAATAGGGCACTAAGTGATAGTGCTACAAGTATGTCGTCAGATAAGAAGATAGGAAAATGATTTTGGGCTGAAGCAATGGACTGTGGTAATTATCTCAAAAATAGAGTTCTGACTTCAGCGGTAAAAGATCAAACACCTTATGAGAGATGGACCGGCTGGAAACCAAACATATCTCACTTAAAGGTTTTCAGCAGTCAAGTGTTCAATCTAAATACAGATTGGTCTAATTCGAAGTTAGATCCTAGAGGAAAATCGGGGTATTTGTTAGGATATGATGAGGATCTAAAAGGATACAAAAATTATGATCTTAAAAGGGAAGATATAATCTTAGTAAAGCACCTAGTAGTTATGTATGAAGTAAAGTCTGTGGATCCTTTGAAGCATACAAAGTTAGTAAAAATCAGATTTGAGTCAAAAAATTCCGATGACTTTAAGCTTCCTAACTTTCCAATTTTCAAAAAAGATGACATTCTTGCAGGTAAAAATCAGATCGAGAAGGACTCAACCGTGGAAACTCGTGTGACAACTCTACCCGAAGCGGAAGACGTGGTGGAAATTGACCCGGAATCAAGGGATAGGGGAGAGGCCAAGATTGTTCGAAAAAATCCACGGGGACCATCTATTCTGGCAACAAAGTTAGAGGGAGGAAGGAGAAGTAGCAAAAGGTTGCAATAAAAATAGGTTAATAACAAGGTAGCAAAACTATCTCATCCGGATGAACCTCATACTTATGGAGTAACGATGAGCTATCCAGAAAAGAATCGGTGGAAGAGAGCCATCAATGAAGAGATGGCCTCAATTATGGCAGTAGATACTTCGGAGTTGGTGGATTGTCCACATAACCGAAAACCAATCGGTTATACGTTGGTGTTCAAAGAAAAACTAAACCCAAATAACAACATTGAGCGCTATAAGGCTCGGTTAGTGGCGAAAGGATTTACACAGAAGGAGGGAATCGACTACGAGGAAACCTTTGCCCCGGTCGTCAGATTTTCCCTCCGTCCACATATTTCTGAGTCCGGCAGCAGCGGAAAACATAGAGGTGCACCAGATGGACATCACGACAATCTTTTTGCATGGAGAATTTGAAAAGGAGGTCTTCATCCGACAACCCGAAGGATTTCTGGAGTAAGGAGATGAGAGTAAGGTATGTCAGCTGATTAAATCTCTTTATGGGTTGAAACAGGCGCCTCGACAGTGGAATAAGAAGCTTGATGAGTTTCTTACCGGTTTGGGATATATCTAGATCAGCTCAAATTACTCAATCTATGTTTTTGAAGATGAGGAAGGTGTTCTTTTTAATGGAATTTATGTTGATGATTTGCTTATTCTAAACAAATCAATGGACAAAATTGATAAAATGAAAACATATCTTAAAGGGAGATTTGAGATGAAGGATATAGGGGAGGCAATATATATTTTTGGAATTCAAGTAGAAAGAGACCGAGAAAGAAAGATTATAAGGCTAAGTAAAAAAGAAGCAATAGGGAACATGTTGGAAAAGTTTCGACATGTTGGAAAAGTTTGAAATAGATAAGACTAATAGTTGTACAACTCCAATGGAGTTGAAGAAGGGAAGTGAGGAGAGTGTGGAAGAAGGAAGCATAATCATAGACGAGGAATTAGGTCCGGAAGAACAGAAGTTCATGCAGACTATTCCTTATAGGCAAGTAGTGGGAAGCCTAATCTATTTTATGAATTGTACCCGATCGGATTTGGCTGCAGCTGTAGAAGTGCTGAGTAGAAGTCTAAATTCTCCCACTAAGATGATAGGGAGGTAGCTAAGAGAGCCTATAAATATTTGATAGGAACTAGGGATCTATGGTTGAATTTGGGTGGAGGGAATACTGACATCACTACTTGGAGTGATGCTAGTTATGGTGATGCTCCAATGAGTAGATGTACTTCTGGGTATATATTGTATATGGGTGATGGAGCTTGTTGCTAGAGTAGTAAACAACAAAAGGTTATTGCTCAGTCCACCTAGAGGCTGAGTATATGGCCTCTTGCTCTGCTGTAAAATAATATATGTGGGTGAAGTCTTTGTTTGATGAGTTTGGCTTAAGAGTGGTGTGCAAAAAATTTATTTGATAATCAAGCACCAATCGCTATTGTTGCCAATCCTAAACATCACTTTAAAGCCAAACACGTGGACATTATGCTCAGCTTTGTTAGAGGGAAGGTAGAATACAAAATAATCAGTTTATAGTACAGACCAGATAGCGAGATGGTAACAGATATGATTACAAAACCAGTGCCTTCCCCTAAACTAATTTTCTGCAAGGAGAAGTGTGGTCTTAAATTGAACAGTGGCTAGAAAATAAGGGGAGTGTAGAAACTAAAGGTTCTTTTAGGTATTTCCTAGATAAAAGGCAAAAAAAAAGGCACTCTGCCTCTAACTCCTCTCTTTCAACTCTTCATAACTATTTAAAGTTGTATACGTAGACAAATTCTTTTTACGTCGCGAATAGTTTTTTTTTTACATAGACAGAGTTTTCTATAGTACGATAATCCACGAAATGAATATCACTTATTTGTTTCGACCGCTAAACAAATACAAACAATTAATTGCGACGGCTATAATTAAAATCCGATCTAGATCGAACAGCCGCGATAGATGTCGAGATCGCGAAATGGGTGCTTTGGCGGTTTTCGGTCATCGCCACGTCAAATGACACGTGGCGCAATCACATTGGCTTGCAGCATCTCCGGAAAATACGGGAACGAATCCGGATATGGCAGGCTTCGACATTTTGGCCATGTCGTACGATGGCCGTACAAAAAGTACATCGGCACCTATGCCTTTTTGTACAACACAGTAATCTTATTGATGCCGTACTCTAGGGTTTAGAAAAGGATTTAGGACTTCAAAAATTTGGTAGGTAAACCCCTCTCTCCTAGAGAGCTCATGTACAAACTTTGGCCCTTCATAACTTACTGCTCAGGGGAGCAAATAGAGGGATTTTTTTTTGCTATCGACTCAGGGGAGTCTTGTCTTCCCAGGGGTGAAGTTGGTCAAACTTGTTATCTGTCAGGGTGGCAGTTATTCTTGTGGAAACTCAAAGGGGTCAGGGTTATCCCAGGGGGCTTCAAGCGAGCTGCCTACTCTGAGGACCAATGGAGGTCTCAGAGTTGCATGTGGGACATCGTACTCTTATAGTCTTGCAGCCGTGTCTATACAACATGCCTTTGGTTAAACTTCTCCCGTCCGGCTGCAATTACTTATCGAAATTTTCACCTTGGGAGATTTTTCACCTTTACGTGAAATGACAGTACACCATCGAGACCCTTTCAAAATAAAACCGGACAAGGTGCATGCGAACAATAGCGAACAACTTTGTACCTTTTTAATTCGTCAAAAACTTTTGAAAACTTTTCACACGTGGGAATATATTTTCCTATTTGTGTAAACGGTTCTACATTATTTTAAAACACATTACCAATGTGGTTTATGATAAGTTTGAAGATGACATGACAGTGGGTCGAAAAAATACAAGACGACAAATTTTCGTACATCTTAAGTTCGAGGATGACGCAAATTGTACTTTACAAATTTGCAATTTAATTAGTACGGTTGCAACTTACGCAGTACGACGCTAAGTTTGAAATGAAAACGACAGAAAAAAACTTGAACTTAGCCACATGGGGCCGTACCCTAAGTTGTAGGATGAGTTAACTTGTACTTTGGAGTTACACTTTTTTTCGTACGGCATAAGATTTTCTCTGTGCATCATTAGATTTTGTTTTTGAGGAAAACGACAGAAAAATACCCTCAGTATAGCTTACACCCCTTATCTCGTGTTATCCCTCTGTCTTTTCTCCAATGTTTTTACTCTTCTTCATCCATACAAAAAAAAAATCAATGGCTTCCCCTACTGTGGAACCAATCATGTCCAAGCTCTTCGACCAAATAATTCAGTTGATTTTCGAATAAAAACAAAAATTCAATGGTTTTAGTGATTTTATGGGACATTGGAGTACGGTCATGATCACGGCTAAATTGACTGATTATTTCCCAAAAAGAAAACCGCAAATCTCCAAAAATTATTCAATGTTTTGTCCATTTTTTGTCGCATTCTGTTTTTTTTGTAAGTAATATTTGATGACGTCATTTTTCTCTAAAATTAAACCTCAACTTTCCTACCGTGCTTCACTCAATAAAAATTGCAATTTTTTAAATATGATGAATGTTAAAAAAATACAAATTTTGACAAAATTACATATTTTAATGAATTACAAATTTTTAATAATCTCAAATTATAAAGTATTACATGACAGCTGAACAGTAAATTGAAAAAAAATAAAATAAACACAACATAAACAAATATAATTGTATCAGTTGTTGGAAATATACAAAATTTTTATCTAATTTTCAACATATCCTGTCCAATAAAATCACACAAAACTTTTCTTTTCAAATATTCTGAGTATAACAAACATGGAAACCATTCGTTAAAAAATAGAATATATTTCGTACGAAATAGAATTAAAATGGAGATTAGTGGACCAATAACATTTGGAGTTTGACATACTGTACGGAAAGATTGGTAGTGTACAGAAATATTGGCGGAATGGAGTGAGTCAATAGAGTTAAAAAGAATTCCAAAGAATCATAATATTATGAAAGCGACTCATAGCCTATTCCCACCGGAAAAAAATTCACTTCCGCAACAGACGGGCGTTCGAATAATGTACGGCTTTTTGAGCACCGACTTTGTTGTTTTTGGAAGTTCCCAGAAAACCGTAGAATAGAACTTCCTCAAAATATTTGAGGATATTGAAGGCGGGTTAAGGTTGTGCCTTTCTTTGAAACATGCCAACGGTAAACCCAAAAGGTGACGAAGCAAAAACAACATCCGAATGGCTATTTCATTGTTTTCGCACTAAAAAACTGTCCAACTTTGAACCACCGTCGTCGTGAAAAATTGCAGGTTTGTTCTCGCGTCTATGTTTGATGACGTCGAAGAGTGTGTCGAAGCGTGTGACGTGTCACAGGACGCCTTCAATCGGAGTTAGGGTACGTCTCCATGTATCTAAGTAATGGTTTATTTCTGTCGTTTTCCTCTAAAACTTAGAGCCATACCGCGTAAGTGTCAACCGTACAAAAAAAAGATAAAAGGATAAGTACATTTTGCGTCATCATCGAATTTAAAATGTACTACATGTTGTCGTCTTGTGTTCTTCGACCCACGGCCACGACAAAAAACCTCATCTTCAAACTTTTCTTTAAAAATCATGCGCGATGTTCTTTAAAACAAAGTATTTCCTGTAAACAAATTATAACACGTATTCACACGTGTAAAATTTTTCTAAAACAATTCAAATGAATTCAATCGACGACGAAAAATACGCATTTCGGTATGTTTTGTCCGTTTGCGTGCATCAAAGTACATAATTTGTTTCGTTTTGTCAGTTTTCGTTCAGTACGAATTTTTTAATTTCAGGGGATCTAAAGATTCCGATTCCATTTCACGAAAACGTGAGAAATCTCTGAGGGCGCCACATCAACTCGCACTCGCCGCCTCTCACCGTACAATTATGCGACTTCACGAACAATTTGGAAAATCACAGATTGTAGACGTTGGCAACCGTCACGCGCATGTCAGCGTATACAATCGTCACACCCTTAAGTTTTAATTCCGTTTTTACACATAGGGACACTTGAAATCCGGGTCCGCCGGATCTGCGCTAAAAAACAAAGTAATTTCTCTAAGTTACAAGTACATGGAGACGCACCCTTACGTGCCAAAATTTTGGTGTGAACAAGACCCGTTTTCCGATGAGTTCTCGGAAAATCATCGGAATGGGCAAAAAGTTACAAATGCTCCGGTGGGAATACGGCTATCAGGAAAGCTCAGTTTCCGTACAGTGAAAGTGGTTTGAGAAACGACAAAAATGTTTGACTGAAGTACAGTACCTACGGCAAAAGTACATCTAGCTGTAGAGAAGGACTAACGAAAGTGGTTTGAAAGAAGACAAATTATTTGACCGCGATCGTTACGGTAAAAGTACATCTAGTTCAAGAAAAGGACATATGAAAGTAGTCTCAGAAAAAGACAAAAAAAATTGACCGAAACAGCTGCAAAAAAAGTACAGCTTAGCTGGAGAAAGGACAAATTTACTTACAGGAGGACGTCCGTGGAAGGTAAGCGAAAAAGTACGAAGAGCGGTTTGAAATTTCAAAAAATTCTACACTATAAAAAAACTTATATATATTGACAGCTAAAGTACATATAATCCGTACTCAGGTCTTAATACAGCCGTGACTTTTCCTAAAGGACAAAACTAGCAGTGAATAGTAGGTATGCTTAGCTGTAAAAGTCAAAATAGGACTGCTGCAACTAGAAGACAAATTTGGTGTAAATAATAAGACAAAGACGACTCCTTTGTTTTTTGTTTTTTTTCAAATAGTACGCATTGCCCGAACATGATTTTTCCGCCTCTTTATTGGTGCAAAATCGGAATGGCCCTTTGAAATTGTTGAGATTTTATCGTGACATTTTTTGGATGTACGGATGACCAGTTAGCATGTTTTTTTGGCGTTCATGACGCATATTTGTCCTTATTTGGCTGTACGAATGGTATTGAGAGTACTGGGTGTGCACGGAGTAGAGTTGCAATGTTCAAAACTGAGTTTCCCGGAATACATTTTCGCCAAAGTGACGCAGTCCTCGTTTGTTTTTAGTACGTATATTGTACCCAGACACGCACGTGTTGCCGCGATTCCCGCACGTCCACCTACCACGTGCCACTAGTCCGTACGGAACAACGAATGTCAAGACATGCATGCAGTCGAATTTGAAATGGGAACTTTCAATTTGAAAAGCAGCATTCGTATTTTATTCCCTTTCTAGTTTTTTCGTTTTTAATTTTATAAAATCGTGCGGTTCAAAATTGAAAGAAAAGTTTCCAACGCCGTTTTGGCGTTTCCTAATGTGTGACGTGACAGTGCCTCAACTGTCACAGCTCCGCAACAGAACTATAAACATAGAAATAGTGTGACCGTACGCCAGCTGGCAGACATATTTTGAAACGGCTACCGTGGAGGAGAGGCGAGCCGGGGAGGGGGAGGAAGAGGGAGAGAGGAAGGAAGAGACAAGAAAAGGGAGAGAGAGAGAGAAAAATTTTCTTGTCGTTTTGCTACGTTTTACTGTAAACAAAGACATGGTTTCCCGTGGGTTTTACATGAGACCCTTGAGTTCCTCCAAGCATTTGGTCGTTTAGTTTTCCTGCCGTCATCTGCCAGCTGGCACTTCCGAGTGTTGACGATTCATAAACGCGTTAAAATCCACCATCTTGTTGACCGCCCAATAGTAGAAAGGTACACGTGGCACCTTTTTGTCAGTGGATGGCAAACCATCACGGGGATGCAATCAGATCTGTCGTATGCACAGACGCGTCCGTTCGTGTTTCTTTTGAAGTTTTGTTTTTTGTTTTTTTAGGTCGGTGAGATCTCACCTAACGGTCGATGGACTTGTACGACAAAGGAGCCAGGCTGTCTCTGAAGATCTGTCCTTTCAAACGCCGACCTTCCGATTTTTAATTTGTCAGAAAAGGCTTTTTACGGATTCCAGCAGTCGTAGATACCACCGTAATTATTTAAACTTTAAAATTTTGTCGCATTTTACCGTATTCGTGACAGTTTCGGTCACCGTTAGGGTTTAGTGTACTGTGATTTTGTCGGCCACCGACATTTGTACTTGTATTTGGTCCCCAGACGGCCGTGCTGGGTTTAGCGCCGAAACAACATAGCTATAAACGACAAAACATCGTTTAAACGTTTATACCATCGGTGAAACATGCTTAATCTAGGCTCTTTTTTTTTTCCCAAGTAATAACTATTTTTGCCACGTCACAACGCCATTACAGAGCCGTGATCCCATCCTGCAACTATTTCCATTGTTGTGTTTTTGCATACGTGTCGCCATTTGAATGGCGGGACAAAGTCCGTCCGATTCCTTAAAAAAAAGGAGGACTAAAAATGCCCTAAAAAACCCTAAAAACCCTAATATGTCATACTGGTATCATGTCTCATTTGTGCCTAAACCAAGGGACGACAAAAAGGTGACATACGGTTGCCGTACGTCAAATCAAACGGAAGATTCGACGCCATTCGTGACCAGTCACACCTACGTCAAATGGTACCGGGCGCCGACAAACGAATCCTTGTTTTTTTTTAGATCGATACGTTGAATTAACGCCCTAGTCCAGTAAATGCGGTACACCGTGAATCGCTATTAGGATTTTTTCTTTTTGGGAATTGATCATGGCAGTGACTGTTTAGGTTGCGCACAGTCACTTACGTCATTTTGGCAAAAATGGAACGTTCGAAGTACACATTTGTACAAGTACCGTTGAGTCTAAATTTGACGGTCAATCAGTTGGACAACTTTGACTTTCAAAATATTGTTTCAACCGGTTAAACTTTTGGCGCGCTTGCAAACGTCGACCGTCATAAACAAATTAGCAATTCACACGGCCGGCGACGGTAACAAAACTGCGGCAACCACATGCAAATAAAGTGTTGTAGACAGTCACTTTTTTTAGTTACGTGAGCTCCACGGTAAGAGCACGTTGGACATTAACTTAGCCGCAAAATTGAAATTTAGTCGTCTAAGCTTTACATTGAACTTAGACGCAAACTGAAACGAAACCTCTTTAAACTGAAGTACTGTAAGTCTTATACGAAAAGATTAAATTGCACGAAACGAAATAAACTTTGTACACTATAATAAAAGAAACCGGCATAAAAGTATCAATTGAAATTAAATGAAAAAAATGCGCGTCGTCACGCCCGACGAAATCGAGCCACACTATCTATGAATCAACATTCTTACATTAACAGCGAAATTTCGTTTCGTGCGTTATAATATTTCCGTTCAAGACTTTCAGTACTTCAGTTTAAAGAGGTTTCGTTTCAGTTTGCGTCTAAGTTCAATGTAAAGCTTAGACGACTAAATTTCAATTTTGCGGCTAAGTTAGGGTAACCTTCCATCAGGCGTTCCCAGTAATCGTACAAACACGTTTACTGGCAGTAATATTTGTAACACCCTTCCATCAGGTCATGCCAGTGAATGAGGTGTTAGATTGCGATTGGTACCACGTAGGACCTGTTGAGCCGCCCGGGAATAATCATCATTTCCAAAAGGACAAAATCGCAGCTGCTTATGTGTACGGGCAGACGCTGATTAAAATATCTAGTAGCGTCACGCTAATGACAATCTGAACGTTTTGACGGTTGTTGTGGTATGAACGGCCACGAAAACCGTTGCAAAATTAAAGTTTGTACAAATGTCCAAGAATGTACCATTTGAACGTGAATCGCTGTATCGCACATTTATGAAGGAGACGTCACAGGATGTCTTACAACCAAGTTTTTTTTGTCGTCGAACAGGTTGGCTATACAACCAATATTTTTTTGTCATCGAACAGGCTGGCTTTGATGCCATACGGTACACTCCATTTGCCACATGTAAGTTTATTGCTTCACGTCTGTCGTGGATCGACTCTGACTTTACAAGTGGACCAAAATACGCGTCCAGTAATCACAAACTCTCCTCCTGAGGACAGTCGGAGGAGACTAGCTACGTACTGGAAACAAGAAACGTTTGCGTCGAAAATTGAAAATCGGACGGTGGTTTTTTTCTCCAAGAAGTCTAGAGAATCTCAACGAATTTTTAGTAAACATCTTTTGTAAAAAAAAAAAAAAAAACAGTACGGCCTAGTACGGAAGGGTACTTTCTCCAGTAAACAACCCCACTTTTCGCCTGATGGAAGGTTACCCTTAATGTCCAACGTGCTCTCACCGTGGAGCTCACGTAACGACAAAAAGTGATTGTCCGCAACACTTTTATTTGCATGTGGTTGCCGCAGTTTTGTTACCGTAAACGTTCGCAAGCGCGCCAAAAGTTTAAGCGGTTGAAACGATATTTTGAAAGTCAAAGCTGTCCAACCGATTGACCGTCAAATTTAGACTCAACGGTACTTTACTTGTACAAATGTGTACTTCGAACGTACCATTTTTGACAAAATGACGTAAGTGACTGTGCGCAACCAAAACAGTCACTGCCACGATCAATTCCCCTTTTTTCGTCACTTAAATCATCTTTTCTCCGCACACATTTGTCCGATTTTCAATTCTATACCGCCAGTCTGAAGCTGAGAATTTTACCTTTCAATCGCAACCGTCAGATCCAAAATCGGACATGTGTGTACGAAGAAAAGATGTTTTAAGAGAAGAAAAAAGCATTAACGGCAATAGCGATTCACGGTGTACTGTACTGTACTAGTTTGAAAAATGTCGGTGCGCGTCTCCCAGTGGTACGTGTACACTTGTAAATCTTTGACGTCGTCGCCATGCCACGTGCACAATTTCTTTCGCCCTTCACGCCCAATCGGCCAATCTTTTGTCTTTCATTTCGTGTACGGCACCATTTGACGCGCACACCACTTGACGCGCATTGGTTCGAGTCGTCACACTTGAAGACAAAAATCGACGACCGTTTCGATGTTCCTCAAGAAATTCTTTAGGCGTGTGACGTCCTGTGACATGTACGTTTTCAACATTTTGCTTTGGAGACAGGCTGTCAAAATTTTGTCCTCCGTGTATACAGGTAGTACGAATCACGGCAGATATGTCCTTAAAAAAGAAGACGCATTTTACGAATAATCCAAAAACCGTGGAGATGGTTTTGAAAAATCTGTACTTTCGGGGCATTCCTTTACATACGACTTAAATATGATGTCACAACAGGTGTGGCGATCTCACACGCTGGAAATCATTGGTCTTTTTACGGTATTTTAGGGTTTTTTTGGGTTTTCCAGGCATGAGTTGTCGCAAGCGTTAGCCATTCTTATGCCGTACGGAAGTTATCAGCGGTTGAAAAGCCAGTTCATTAACGCTTTTTTTCGTCCATATTCTACCCGCCGCCGAATATCTCCATAGTACAGAAGGGTACGACAGAACAGTACATTTTCGTCTCATGACGACGATTGCAGACTCTTCAGATACGACAACATATGCGGCGATGGTTCCAATCCATATGAAGTGTCATTCTTCTGTATTATCCTACGCGGCACCTGTTAAAATCGCTACAGTTCTGTACTGTAGTTATAGGCGGCAAATATGACGCGCGATGCTGTACGGTATAGTACTGTACTGTACACACCGTGTATTGCTATTAGTGTTGATAAATTTTTCGTCAAAACATATTTTCTCCGTACACACTTGTCTGATTTTACATGGAGACCGCCGATGGGAAGGTGAGAATCTTGGCTTTCAATCGTAACCGTCGGATCCATACTCTGACAAATGTGTACGGAGAAAATATGTTTCAAGCGGCTAAAAAACAAACATCAACGCTAATAACGATTCACGGTGTGGAGTTCATTCTACCTGTGAATGTAAACAAAAAATATTTTGTTAGCCCGAATTATCGTTCTTCTCTATATAGTATATACGACATAACTCCGTACAATATGTATACACTATATTCAGTGGTTCAACCGCACAGTACCCATATTGTCTGGCTGTAAAACTAAAAGTACAAAAATTAGGGTTGAGTTGCACATTAACAGATAAGAGATTGAATGGGCATCGAAAAGGCCGAAATGTTTTAGAAAAATAAATTTTGATTAAGAAGCTAAAAGGGAGTTTAAGCGGTCTCAAACCGGGACTGCTGGATTTTTGAAATCTAACGGCCGAGAATCAAAATTACAGAAATAAAAAAGACGGCCGATTGATTTTTCTCCTGGTCCTGCCCGTAGAAATCTCGTCCCCAACCTTTTTATTTCTTTTTTAATTTAACCCGCCGCCTTCTAATGTGACGATTGATGACGTCATAATGCAGAGGTCAATGATGACGTTTCGTACGGAAATACGGTGAGTGCATTTGCAAACACGCATCCCTAAAATTTTGTCATTTTGTCTCACTAAAAAATCCATATTGTACTACTAACTAGAACGTATACTTTACTCCTAAAATTTATGACCGTACATAAAGTACATTATAGTACAGTAGATTACTGTACAAAACGACGGAAATATCCGTCCGTCGGTGCGAATCGACCGACCGTTGGTAAAATCCAACCGACCACAAACCGACAAAGAACCTAAAAGAAGACGAAAGGACGGCGTCCTTCGTCACCCACTGTCACATGGCGAATCAGAACGCATATCTCTTCTAATTGTGCCCTACAACGACAAAATAGTACGAAACGAATCTTCCTAGGGAATAGTCAACGGATTACTGGCCGTTGGCACATTAATGAGTCATCAACAGCACCAGCTGGCAGAAGACGACAAATATAGGTTGACGACAAAATCCAAACGGCAGGGAAGAATTCAACCAGTACTTGCCACGTATAAAGGCCGCGGAAAGCCTCTCACTGCTCGCTATCATATGTCAGCGGCCTCACTTTCTCTTTTTAATACGACAAAAAACATAAAACCACTCTCTCACTCCCTCTCCCTCTCCCCATCCCGCTCCCACTCCCACTCCCACTCCCACTCCCACTCCCTCTCCCTCTCCCTCCCCCTCTCCCTCTCCACCTTCCCCTCCCTCGCCCGCTCCAAATCCCTCTCCCTCTCCCTTTGCCTCTGCCTCTCTCTCTCCCTCTCCCTTTCCCTCTCCCTCCATGGCAGCCTTTCCCAGCACGTGTGCCAGCTGGCGTACGGTCGTACTTCTTCTATGTGTACTGTTCTGTTGCGGAGCTGTGACAGGTGAGAAACTGTCACGTCACAAATTATAAAAAACGGTTTATGAAAAGCTTCATTAGTTTTCGAAGCGTACAATCTCAAAAAAAAAAAAAGAATTTTTAACTAGTGAGGGGAAAAAAAAAAAATACGAATGGTGCTTTCAATTGAAATTTCCCAATTTCGAATCCGACATTTTTTTTTCTTTCATGCATTTGCTAACGTTCGTCGTTTTGTACGGATTGGTGCCACGTGGCAGGTGGACGAGCGGGAATCACGGCCACACGTGCGTGTCTGGGTACCGTATACGTACTGAAAACAAACGACAACTGCGTCACTTTGGCGAAAATGTACTCCGGGAAAGTCAACTTCGAATATTGCAACTCTACTCCGTGCACACCCAGCGCTCTCACTACCATCCGCAAAACCAAAAAAGGAAAAATATGCGTCATGAACACCAAGAAAGTATGCTGACTGGGCGCTCGTACAACCAAGTTGAGCGGAAGCGGAAATAATTGAAAAAGTACGAATAGTTACAGCGATTTTGGACCAATAAGAAGGCGAGTGAAAAATGAAGACAAAAAGTGAAACAAAAAGTGAAACAAAAAGGGAAATTTTTTAAAGGGAAGGAAAAGTTTCTTCTACGGATTAGCAGTAACGTAAATTTTTGTACAACAGTTTCTTACAGATTTTATTTTTTCTCAATTGTTAGTCATCTCGAGTAGAGGCGTGTTAGAGTTTTGAAACAAAGATTTTTTGTTTCAGATTTTTTGTTTGTTTATTTTTTTTTTTATTATTATTGTTTTTTGAGCTTCTGGTTCGTGTTTTCACAAGACGAATCTCCTAAAAAAAATTCATTTTTATTTAGAAAGATAAATTCAAAAGATAAAATTAGAAAGAAAGCGAAATTTACGAGAGAAACAGTTTCAGGAATTTCAAAGAAGGTTCGGTTGCAAGGAAACGTTAAAAATGTTGAATATAATAAATCCTCTTTATTTTCCTCATGTGGCGATTTTTTTTTTCTTAATGTCTCACTTTTATTGTTTTTGTTTATACGTTTCTCTTCTAACTTTGTAAGTGAGAAGCAATGCAAAAGTTGGGTTCCAAATTTTGAGAAAAGTTCGTTGAGTTGCCGGCTAGTGTTGCCCACACCCTTTCATCTGCCCGGCTATTGGGAATTGGGAATTGGGAATCGGGAATTGGGAATTGGTTTGAATTGGAATTGCGAATTGGGAATTGGGAAGTAACGATTGGGAATTGGAAAGTGGGAATCCGGAAATGGGGAGTGGGAGAAGGGAAGTGGGAATTGGGAATTGGGAAGTGGGAATTGGGAAGTGGGAATTGGGAAGTGGGAAGTGGGAAGTGGGAATTGGGAAGTGGGAAGTGGGAAGTGGGAAGTGGGAATAAGGAAGTGAGAAGGAACGGAAGGAAGGAATTGGAAGTGGAAGCAGGAAGGAAGTGAAATGGAAGAATCAGGAAGGACTGAAAAGAAATGGAATCTGGAAGTGGAATGGAGTGGGAATTGAACGGAAGTCAGGTGACTGGGAGTGGGGAAATGGGAACTGGAAGTGGAATGGAAAATGGAAGGGAACGGGACCAGGAACAAAGAATTAGGAAGGAACGGAAGTGGAATTGGGATGTGGAACTGGGGAATAGGGAACGGAACGGGAAGTGTAAGTGGGGAACGGGAAAAAGGAATTGGAATGGAAGTGGAATGGAAGTGGAATTGGAATTGGAAGTGAGGAAAAGGGGATGGGAAGTGAACGGAATTGGGAAAAGGGGAACGGGAACTGGGAATTGGAATTGGGAATTGGAAAAGTGGAGGAACGGACAACAGGAAGTGGACCAGGACCGGAATTGGGCAACAACTGGAACTGGGAACGGGAAGTGAAATTGGGAAATTGGGGAAATGGGGAAATGGGGAATTGGAACGGAACGGAATGGGAATTGGGAAGTGGGAATTGGGAAGCGGGAATTGGGAATTGGGAATTAGGAAGTGGAAATTGGGAATTGGGAATTGGGAATCGGGAAGCGGGAATTGGGAATTAGGAACTGGGAATTGGGAATTGGGAATTGGGAATTGAAAAGTGGGAGGAGGGAGTTGGGATGTGGGAATTGAGAATCGGGAATTGGGAAATGGGAATTGGGAATCGGGAATCGGGAATTGAGAATTGAGAATTGGGACTGGGAACTGGGAACTGGGAACTGGGGAATCGGAAATCGGAATTGCGAGTTGGAAAGTGGGAAGTGGGAAGTGGGAAGTGGGAATTGGGAGTTCAGAATTGGGAAAGGGGAAGTGAGAAATATGAAGTGGGAATTTGAAATGTAGAATTGGGAATTGGAAAGTGGGAACCGGGAAGTGGGAAGGAGGAAGAAGGAAGCCAGAAGTGGGAATTGGGAATTAAGAGTTGGAAAAGTGGGAGGCGGGAATTGGGAATTAAGAGTTGGAAGAGTGGGAGGCGGCAATTGAGAATTATGAATCGAGAATTGGGAATTGGGAAGTGGAAGCGGGAAGTGGGACGTGGGAAACGTAAAACGGGAAAGGTAAAATAGAAGAAAAAAAACGGGAAACAAAATAATGGGAAGACAGGAAGACGGGATATGGGAAAGGGAAAACATGAATAAACGGAAAATGGGAATTGGGAAAAGGGGAATCAGAAATCAGACCTTGGAAATCGGTGTTGGGATTTGGGAAACGGGAAGTGGAAGTAGGAAACGGGAAGCGTGGAACTGAGAATACGGGAAAATGGAAATCTTGGAATCGGTAAAACGGGAATAGAGAAAACGGGAATCTGGAAATTTGAATAAGCAAAACGGGAAAACAGGAATGAGATGAACTGGAATTAGAAATTGGGAACCGGAAATTAGTAGGAAATTTGGGAATTGGGCATTAGAAATCGCACATTTTACAAACTGACTCATTCTTTTTTTTGTTGGAGGAAGTGATGGCTAAAATTTCTCTCACTTTGCATTTTACTGTCTCAATTTTAAAGAACATTTAAGATTGCCACAAAGAACTTAAACATTTCCAATTTTTGCCATTATAAAAAAAATATATACAACGTAACGTTCTCAATGGATTAACCAAATGTTAACAATGTGGAGCATGTTAACTTAGTTTGGAAAGTACCTGATTACTAAACTCCTCCCTCTTCCTCCTCCGCCTCCTCCAACTCCTACTCCTCCTCCCTTTCCTCACTCCTCTCCTAGTCATCCGCCCTCCTACCTCCTCCCTCCTCCCTCTTCCCCTTCCTCCTCCTACTATATTCCAATGGAAAAGTAATATGAGGGATATCCATTTTTGTTTTGGAATATGGCATTTTTTGGAAATTGGAATTTTTTTGAATCTGCTGTTTAGATTTTTTTTTTCCTTTTTAATCAGAAAATTGTGCCCATAATTCTTTTACTGACAATTTCTTTTCCAGGATTTGTTTTATGACGTTTTATTAAGATCTGCGTAATTTTGAAGTTTTTTTTTTTTAAATCATTTTTGAAATGTTTATTTTGTTGATTCTCAAAAATCATGGGCGGTCTTTTCTTCAAGGATACAATTCGACTCGTTTTTTATCCACATGATCAATGTCATTGAATTAAATTTTCATTGAAATCATGAAATCATTGAATTAATATGACTATTTCCGATGCGATGACCATAGGTTTCATGTGCAAAAATAATTAGAATACAGTGTATCCCTGTACAATACTTGTACTCTACGTGAATTTTGAGTATAGTTAGCTCATTGTACAAAATGCCAATTTATGGCGTTTCTAGTTATTGTCGCACATTAAACCTATGCATATTCCTCCCAAAGCTCAACTTAATGTGCCGAGCCTACCTTAACTTTGGAGAGACACTTGTGTTTCGAGAAGCAACAATTTTATGTTTTTTACTACTTGGGACTCCCCTACCTAGTCATTCAATGCCTCTAGGGATGTAATGATCTAATGCCTTCGAAAAAACCTCCAGGGACCAACTTCCAAACTAGGAAAACTTTGAAAATTGTAGCTTATCCCTACAAAAAAAGGTCTGACAACTTTGAACATTTCAACTGGAACTATCCTTATATTATTGATGAAGGTATATGAAAATTAATGATCACATTCGACGTAATTGGAGCTAACGACGATCAACATTGAGGAAATTTAAAATAGAGTTAAAAAGTGGGAAATTAGTATTTCTAAAGTTAAAATGGAGATAAACGAACATTGGCAATAATTGACATTAAAGATAATCGCCCGTATCACAAATTGTTAGTTTTCCAAGATCTTACAAGCCAGTGTGCACCCAACTTGGAGACGCAAGAATACTAATCACAACGAACTTAGCCTAAACATCACAAAGTAGATAGAATTAGGAGACGCAGAGAATTTAGGTCAATAGAGTAGACAGGTTTAGGCAGCTTTAGAAATGTATTTATAGTCAAGGGGCCCCAAGGCGTAAGCTAGAAGTGAACCCCCATTGGTACAACCCGTGACCTATTCACACTTACCGATAAATAGATCCCATATGCTGATAGAAATTATCGCGATAACTTTGTACTGAGTCTATATTGTAGTTCCTTTACTTTCGGATTGTGAAACCCACATCTTCGATATATCGGTCCCCCTTGCCAACCGATAAAGATAATATCAGATTTCGCAGTCATAACGATAAGAAATTTAACGATACAAAACACTACAGTACTGTAGCGTTATTAGGGTTAATGTTTTTTTCGCCACTCAAAACATCCTTTCTGCGTACACACTTGTTCGATTTTAAATTTGAAACCCCCAATCAGAAGTTGAGAATTTTAACTTTCAATCGCAACCGTCAGATCTACAATCGGACAAGTGTGTACGGAGAAAAGATGTTTTAAGAGACGAAAATACATTAACACTAATAGCGAATACTGTCCACCGCGAATCATTATTAGAGTATATAACTCTAATTTGGGTTCCTTCAATTTTGGTTTTTTTTATTAGTATACATGATTTTAATTTTCCTTTACGTTATTTAAGGTACAATACAAATTCGCGTAGAGAACGAAAATACAATAATATCTAAATAGTGTGGTGTACGGTCGATGTCAAACCGTACATAAATGTACCTTTTCAAGTAAAAATTTACAAAAAATGAATTAAATCAGACGCGCACGCATAGGAACGTGCGCTAAAAAAATGGGATTCAATCTGGTCGCATGATTGCCGTAAATTAGTCTAACATGTACAGATATTTAAATTTCGCAACGGCGTACGATTTCTAATATTTTGTACGAATACATATATTAATGTATACAATTGTACGGCGATTATTCCTTTTTTTTAAACTCCCAAATTAGCATTAAGACCAAAATTAGAATACACCTTTAAAAAAAAAAAAAACAAATTCCTAAGTAGCATTAATAACAATAATTTTTTCTCAACACTAATTAAAATTTGACACTAATTACGATTCGCAGTGTAGCGTACTAATAACACTGATAGCGATACATAATTTACGGTACAGGTACAAACGACAACAGGAAAACTCTACTTCGTGAATTGCAATTAGCATGGATAAGGCTAATTCGGCGCCCCCCAAACTTTGATCCTCGAACCTAAAATGGAATTAATAACTTTAATTTTCTTTTACGTTAGTATAGATATTGTTTAGCTAGCGTTAACAACTCTAACTTGGACCGTTTTTAAATAACGTACAGTACACTTTTAAACGCTATTAGCCTTCATATTTTTTATGCCACGTAAAACATCTATTCTCCGTACACATTGTACCATTTTCAATTTGAGACCGTCGATCGGAAGGTGAGAATCTTGGCTTTCAATCGCAACCTTCAGATCCACAATCCGACAAATGTGTATAGAGGGAAGATATTTTAAGGGTGCGTCACTATATGCCAAAGTAAGGGTTTTTTTCTGTAGTTTTCTTGTTCCGCGCAAGTTTCAACCGTACAAAAATATTCAAAAATGGAGAAGTACATTTTGCGTCATCGTCGAATTTAAAATGTACTACGTGTTGTCGTCTTGTGTTCTTCCAACCCACGGCCACGCCAAAAAAACGTCATCTTCAAACTTCTCTTTAAAACACAAGGACTGTGTGTTTTAAAACAAAGTTTTATCGAAAAACAATTAGGATCACGTATTCGCACGAGTTAATATTTTTACAAAAATTTCAAACGAATTCAACCGATAATGAAAGGTACACCATTTGTTATGTTTTGTCCGTTTGCGTTCAGGTACGACGAGGCAACTTACACAATTTGTTTGGTTTTGTCCATTTGCGCTTGGTACGGATTATATTTCGCCAAGGGTCTCAAGATTTCAATGCCATTTCACGTCGAGCGGACAGTAGAAGCAAAGGCAAAATACATCATCTTCAAACGTGAAAGGGCACGAGCTGCAAGGTGGTATATCTACAATGTCACGAAAACTCATGCGACGACACAAGCAGTTACAAAAAATAGCGTGCTTTATCACATATTGTAGACGTTGACGGCCGTCACGAGCATTGTCACCGTATACAATCGTCACACCCTTAAGTAACAATTTCGTTGCTACACAGAGGGACGCTTGAAATCCAAGTCCGCCGGATCTGCGCTAAAAAACGAACAAAAACCTCTAAGTTTGAAGTACATAGAGACGCACCCTAAGAGACGAAAAAAACATAACACTACAATAATAGCGATTCACGATGTAGTGTACAAAATATGTCAGTCCGTACTACAATTGCTCAATGTTTTGTACAGTCGTACATAAAGAGTGTCACATAAAGGAGTCGACACTCGATAGTGAGCGTTTCGATACCGAAAATCGCACCCAGATTCGATTCCTAAAGATAAAGACGATGAAAAATTGCGCAAACCTGTTCTCACATGTTCAAACATCGACTATTTGAACACAGGCGATACCGGCTACACTATGGGAAATATGTACCCAACTTTCTTTTAGGATTTTTTAGGGTTTTTACTTTTTCGGGTTTTTTAGGGTTTTTTAAGGTTACATCTTTTTTTATTTTAGAGTTAATTTTTATTTGGCGAAGGGGCTTTGAACTCGAACTAGAGTTAATAACACTAATTTTTTTTACACTTATTTCTTAATGCTAATAGCCACTCACGGTGTAGTGTTGACCAGTATCCATTTTATTGGTGAAGGTCGGAGAGATGAGCACCGGATTCTATACGGAGGCGATTTCATTTCTAGATTCGGCGTCCTGTTTTGTTAAAGATTTTGATACTGGATTTTTACACACTTGCTTGGTTTTAAATCGCTAAAAAATATGTTGGATTTTACGTAACGAAATTTAAAGTCCAGGGTTTCGAGGAAGTAAATGCTATTTTATGTTTGCTAAACTTTTGATTACATCAAGCGAGAAGGATATCCAAGAAGCATGGAGTTAAAAAAAAAAAAAATGTTATTTTCTATTACTAGTGTGGACTACTGTAACAAATTATCGGGTAGCCGATAATCGATATATCGGTACGATTTATCGTTATCGGGGTTATCGCCGATAAATAACCGATATTTATCGGTTATTATCGGTGATAACACCGATATCGATAACTATCGGCGATATATGTATGGACCGTACAAATAAATGTATGGCAAGTTCACTCAACTATATTTGTTATTCCCCCGACACGCCCTACTCTCAACCCCTATTTGCTCAGGTGCCTACCAATCATATCATTTGTACAAGCTGAAAGTACAGTAGTCGGCATAAGATATATACGGCTTTAGTATGGCTCCAGTTAAAACTATGTACCTTTCACATCCGACGCCATGGCTTTGTCCCTTTTTTCTTTGGGATCCACTGGAAAATTGCCACGTGTCAATACGCCGACTTTTTTGACATAAGCCGCCAAAAGAGTCATTCGGGGATGCCGGCGCTCACGTTGGCCGTCCGCTCGTATTTTCTCATTGAAATTCGTCCGTTCGATTCCCGCGATGTGCAGAATGTTCTTTTGCGTCCGTTGTACTTTGAGTTCGCCGTCCTTTTACCGTTCCATGATCATCAGTTTGGCAGTACAATGCCGTACGCTCCCGTAAAATTTATGTCCAATTAACCGACCAGAAAGTACTCCAAAGTGCAATGTATTTTTTCGTCAACGTCCGTACATTTCCCGTAAATTTCCGTTCAGTTTACCGGATAGAAAGAACTTGGGACAAAAAGTACAGATAAATCAAGACCTTTGACCGCTCGATAACCGATAGCTATCGGTATCGGCGTTATCGTGATAATTATTTACCGATACACAACACTACAAATTTGACCATTTGTTGTTTTGTATCTGTCAAGTAATCAAAGGCTTTAGGGTTTTATATAATGTTGGCGATGTTTTCTTTTGTCCTCTTATGAGTTTTGAAATTTTTGATATCTAGTCACTCCAAGTTGCATGGATCCAAGAAAAATCCATACATGCCAGCGCGACATGATGAATGAGGTTTTAGATCATAGTTCAAAAGTAGGCGTTTTATTGTAGGCCTTTGGTAGGCGCAAGTCGTGTTATGCGCTTTTCATGTGATCTTCTTATATCGCTACTTTGATCGTTGCTTTGATCAAGGACCGTCCGATGACGTTTAATTCTTTGTCGAAGGATGTGGAACTCAACCTTGTTACTTTTTTTTTCATTTTGCAACATAGTTGTTCAAATCGTGCGATTTTTTCAATTTTTCCGATTGAAACGTATAATTCGTGACTTTTGAAAAAATCGCAATAAAACGCGATGTACTTTCTGTCCGATAAATTGAACGGACAATTTATGGGAAAAGTATAAAGTTTTCCGTAGAATGTTCGTTTTTTTTACGAAATGTACGGAATTTGAGGAAAAGATACGTCGCAGTTATTGGTACTTTCTGTCCAGTGAACTGAACATAAATATCACGAAACTTGTACGTCGTTTCATTGAAAATGTACGGTCATTCTCGAGAAGGCGGCCATGGCTGCCTATCAGATAGGCTCAGACAGACGGAATTTGATAAAAATATGCACTTACGGATGTTCGAACCCGAGTGTGAGACTTTCGTGGCGTAACCTAAATTTGCATTCTCCGCTACTAGTTAATGATGGAATTCCGATACTAGCATAGTGTGTGATATTTATTTAAATATTTATACTATTTTAGCGCTCATTAAATGGAAAACTTTCAAACTGCGCTATATGTAGATTTATTTATTTTTACATGTACGGAATAGTATGGAAAGAAATTCATTAACGATTTTTAACAATTTGTTCCAAAAGTTCAATGCGTTCGTTTCGTATAATTCGTCGCGATTGAAACGTTCGCACTAATCGCTATGAACAACTATGTTTTGCGACCAATACAATATGGGTCTTAAGGTTATATTGTATGTTTTGTGTACAATGGGCATATTGTATGGGCCTACTTTCACCTACTTTTGAATTATCGTGCGAATATTTTTCATCTCCAATATTATTTTAGCATACACGTGGCGACGTGAGCAGTCTTTGTGACAAAAATGCGTATATAACATAGTTCAAAAGTAGGTGAAAGTAGGCCCATACAATATGCCTATTGTAAGCAAAACATACAATATGGCCTTAAGACCCATATTGTATTGGTCGCAAAATGAAAAAATATGGTACCAGGGTTGAGTTGCACATCGATCGATAGAGAATTAAACGTCATGTCTAAATTTTGCAAAACATTCGGAGAAATTTTTATTTTTCCGTGAGTTTTGAGTTATTTTTTATTTAAACCGTCAGTTTTGGACGATCGAACGGTCGCTGATCAAAGTAGCGATCTAAGAAGATCACATGAAAAGCCCATAACACAACTTACGATAGGACTTACGTAAAGTTTTTTTTTTCTGAAATGTCATCCTACGCCGTGTCAGTTCGCTAAAAAAAATCGTCCCGCGGCGTGCGCTGTACTATGATGATGCGTCAGATTCGTACGTTCATACAAGAGTGTGCACAACGCACACACATACAGCATGCCTAATCTGCACGAGTTTTGTGCCAAGTTTTGTGCGCCTACCAAAGGCCTACCATAAAAATGCCTACTTTTGAACTATGGTAAATAATTACAAAATGTGACTTATTAAGGACGCGTGGCAACATTTTACGCCTCGAAGGAGACGGCCGGAGTTCATTTTCCAAAAAAATACGTGTAGTTCGGGAGAGCACGTCGCGACAAAAGGCTCGTTGGAGGCGCTAAAAAACAGGAAGTAATTTATTTAACTATAAGGGAAAACAAAGGGCATGAGTTTGCGACCCAATCTTATTTTCGGTACTTATCAAACCGACAAAATATCCATGTGAAACAGTACACTGACAGCTGGTAGTTAGGACTTACGACTGAAACAGTTGTCTTCTTACAAACCGTCCTTTTTAGTAATGATGAATTAAAGTACGTTGTCAGGCTAAGAGCTGAATTCTGCTTATGTCCAATTTCGAAACTGATCACATAGCTGACAAGGCCGACCGACAAATCTCACACTGACTTTGGTTTGTCGTTTCTGCAGCATAGGACATAAGTGATTTTCCCGCTCCAATATGGATACAATCACATACACGCGGCAAATTCACAATGGTTACGGTTTTTCCGGCATTTTGGCCCTAGTCGTATTACATCTCAAGTACATTAGATTTCACACCCGCGGTCGATTCGCAGCCGTACAGTCAAATTGTACAGAAGGTACCGGTAGGTGACAAGCCGTCGCATTACTGTACCTTTTGTAGAAATTGGCCGAATCTGTACCCTCCATCCTAAAAGTACATGATTCGTTACATGCTAGCGACAAAATCAACTTTGAATCTGGGTCCTCGAATCCAGAGGTAATCATTACTGACATTACTGTAGCACTCTTTTAATTATTCCACGATCCAATGGAAGGGAGTCATAGATAGGCTCCGATACCTTTGGAACTTTGGAACTCATAACTTTGTTTTTCATTTTTTATCTTAGGGTACTTTCGCATGTGCTAAAGTCACAGTTATTTTCTGTCGTTTTCTTTTCATAACTTAGAAAAAAACGAGGAAATCCACTGCCGTACCAAAAAATATAAATTACCACCGTACAAGTTGCGTTACCTTTAAACTTTATACGTATAGTAGTTTGTCGTCTACCTCATTTCTACCCACTTAAGTCCAATGAGGTGAGCGAATAGGCAGACGCTGTCGCTCGTGTCGGAAGATTTTTACAATTTTTGTGCGCGGAGTACCAAAAAAACACACTGCACGTTTCCAGCCTGTGCGTACTGTTTTCCGTGCGCTGATTTCCTTACAGGAGCCGTCTCTCTCAAACACATACGGCGTAAGAAAGACATTGGGCACATGTCGCCAAGTGGGAAAACGAAAAACGAAACCGCATTACTGTGCGACAGCGAAAGGTAATTAAGAGTTTCGACACGTCGACAATGTGGCGTACAGACATTACGAAGTCACAAAAATTAAACTGTGTGTGGAGAGACGCCTCAAATTGAAGTCGAGTGGAAGTTTCGCCTCATTTTGTGTACCACTTCATCTGTCGCATTGTTTCGTACACGTCTACGTAAGTCACATTTTTAAGTAACAAGTTATTTGTGTTTACATCAGAATGCTCTGAAAGTAGTACAGAGAATCTTCCCTAAAAAACCAAGTAACAAGACTAAGTTTCGGTTACATGCGAAAGTACCGCTATTTGTTTTATACTTTTATTCCTTTTTTTTTTCTCGAACTTAAAGCTTTTTATTTTCTAAATTTTACGTCTGTCGATACTGCACCATTGATACGGAAAACAATACCAAAAGTAAAAAAATGAAGCCTAAAATTAAAAAAAACGTCCAAAAACTGTTTAAAACGTCGGATACACGCCTAAGCGTAAAAACTAGTGTTGTCTATCGGTAAGGATTTGTCGATATCCGATATGGACCTTTTTTCCGGGTACCCGATAATCGATATATTGGTACAATACATCGCCATCGGTGTTATCTCCGATAAATAACCGATATTTGTCGGTTGTTATTGGCGATAACACCGATATCGAAAAACTATCGGCGATAATTGTACGGACCGCACAAATAAATATGGTGGTTGTAAATGGCGGCAGTCTGACAAATGTGTTCATTCCATAGATGTCCCGTGCGCACATTACGCACAGTATAAACTAACGAATACTACGTATGGTACGCATCAAACGATAATGAAAAGTAAATAAAATGCGTACTTTACTTTGTACCCATACAATATTTTTACAATTACATACGTGGTCCGTCTATGTTCGTACATTTTAGGGTTATTTTACGGAATTTTTAGGGTTTCCAAGGTACTTGCCGTACGTTCCTTCATATTTTAGTATATATTCCGTACTATTAGGTTTTTCATGGTACTCTTTCATACATTTTCGTACATTTCTGATAAATTTCCGTACTTTTCCAAACTTTTAAGGATTTCCTAAGATTACGCTTTCCGTACGTTTTTGTACATTGTCGTGCAGTGAAATGTACACGAATTTTCCTAAAAGTATGAAAAAGACGAATACTACGTATTTTTCGTTTAAAAGTTGAAATCTGTACGAATTGGACATCGACGGTTCAGTCTGCTATGTTCGTCTATTCATTTTTTTTTTAAGTTTGATTCTCGAATTTTACAATATATTTATTTTTTTCGTTTCTGTAGTATACTTTTATAACAATAAATTATTATTATAAAGTTGTCTACGTTTATGTGCTGCGCTGTCTGTAATATTTATCAGTTAAATAGATACGGAACATAAGCATTATAATATGCGTACTATATATTTTTTAAGTTATTGCTGATATGGAATTTGTTGGTCTCGGACGATATATCGGGACCTCTGACCGATCAATAACCGATAATAATCGGTATCGTTGTTATCGCGATAAGTTTTTATTGATACACCGCACTACACCGCGAATCGTAATTAGAGTACAGTACAAATACCTTATTTACAGTAGAGGATATTAGCGTGCCAAATTAGAGTACTTAAACAAATTTAGTTGAAAAAGCTCTATCACATAAATTAGCGTTAATTACTTTAATTTTTTTTTTAAGTTTTTGTACTCTAATTGCGATTCGTGGTGTAGTAAAAACTAGTGTTGTGTATCGGTAAGGATTTTCCAATAATCGATATGGGCCTATTTTCGGGTAGCCGATAATTGATATATCGGTAAGCGGATATATGCACGGACCGTACAGATAAACATACGACCAATCATAACGTATATCATAATTAAAAATAAACGTATTGAGGTGTCTACCAATCACATCATTTGAACAAGCCGAAAGTACAATATCCGACATAATATATGTACGGCTTTAGTACGGCACCACGTAAACGATGAACCTTTCACATCCGACGCCATTGCTTTGTCCTTTTTTTTCTTGGGATCCACTAGAAACCTGCCACGTGTAATACGGACAAAAAGTATAAAAGGTATCGGTAACTCTGACTGTTCGATAACCGATAACTATCGGTATCGGTGTAATCGCGATAATTTTTTTACCGATACACAACACTAGTAAAAACATTTGAACATCGGAGCACAAAACTGCCGTGATGCGACGCGTGGAGACTTGCCTTATACGGATTCGTTCGTACATTTGAGAGTCGAAACCTTTCGCTTTGCAGAAGTACATACAGGGTTCCTTACATGTTTGGTCGGTATGGTGTACACTGGGTACCCTCATTTCACCGTGCTAAATGCACCGTAAGTTTCACCATTACAAAATACTACCAGGTATCTGGTTAGGGTTTACACGTTTAGGGTGTTTTACTATGTGTTTGTGTTTTTTTTTTTTTTTTTTAAACACAAATAATAAAAAACCCTTAACATATATATATATATATATATATATATATACATTTTCACGGCCGCGCGGCGCAGCGCGTCGTAAAATGAAATGATAATTGGGGGGCAAGGTGGATCCATAAAAATGCGCGAAACCGACAGCTCAGGTTCACAGAGCCCAAAAAACGCACGGTTCAGTACACCGCCAATCGCTATTAGCGTTGTGTACGCTAATCCCGTCCCGCTTTTTTTTTGTTTTATTATCAAATAGAATTATCCACACTATTTGAAAAAAACCCTAATTCCTAATTAGAGTAATCGACTTCTTCGAAAATTTCCAAATTCCCAATTAGCGTAAACCACGCTAGTTATTCGTATAAGCTAAAGAAACTTCTACGCTAATAGCGATTGGCGGTGTACAGTTCACTGCACGCATAAAATGATAAAATCCATCCGTGCCCACTCTGACTCCCTTTGGCGTTATGATCGCTATCTTTAAGCACGCCAAGATGTAGGTAATATTACAGCAGGTAGACTCACCCAAAAAAGGTACAAATAAAGTACAAATTCTATATAAATAGTACACATCTATGTACGATTATGGACGGTTGCGTGAATTCCTCCTCCGGGACATCAATCCCAGCCTCATTCACGACCACCACATCCAACTGGAAGGGGGAATGTCCCTCGGCAAGAATGGTGGCTGTCAGATTGCCACGTGGCAGCTTCCCTCAATTCACCGATACCATATCAAACGAGATTCTCGTGTTACAAATGCAGCTTCCTATCCGTTTGAATCTACGTTCTCGCTAGGTCATCCTAATTTCTCATTACTTTTTACTCGTTGAGGTCACAGTTATTTGAGTGTCTATATTCCAGTCTCATCCATTGTTCTTACTTGTTATCTAAACTCCGTGAGCTATGGCTTCCAAGGATGTAGTAAATGTGTTAGAGCTTGAAGCAATTGCAAAGCAGAAACTGCCAAAACAGGCTTATGACTATTATGCTTCAGGGGCAGAGGATCAATGGACTCTTGGAGAGAATCGAAATGCTTTCGAAAGAATTAGGTGAGGTTCTAGATTATTTTTGAAAATCATATTATTCATTGGTTGGAAAAATCTGTGCTTGTTTTTTTTTTTTTGGCCTTTCGTTTTCCATCTTTTTCATCATCTTCATATTCCGCCCTGTCGATATTTCTTACTCGATTGAAAAATAATCCATCCTTACTGGTACCGTTGTCAAATAAGTACCATGAATATAGCGGAAGGATCACTTTTTGTTTTCAAGGGAAGCCTGGTTAGGTTTGTCCCGATTTATTGGTTGAAACTTCCGTTTCCACACTTTTAAGGGATATCTTGCAGCTGGTTTGCATGTTACAGAAAATATAAATAGTTTCGTATTATATAGTAAATTTAAACGTAGTTAGATGTCGTAATATCAGCAATGCCGTAGTGCTATTGGATATCTACTTTTTGTGAGTATAATTAAGTGATGGTTCATTTTTCCCCCCATAAAGGCAGGTTTTGTATTTTACATTCTCATGATAAGGTTCCAGTTTACGGCCTATAAACTTGACAGGGATGCCCCTTGTAGGCAAGTCCCTGCCCCTTGTACTCAGGGATATTTGTTGATCTAATTATTTCTGCGAGAACGAATTCCCCTTTAGAGAGATTTTGGCTTGGACTTAAAACTTGTGATTACTGTTCAGCTTGGAAAATGTGGAAAGCCCCTATGAAAATGCATACTGAAATGTGATAATTAGTGCCGTAAGCGAAACGATTCTCTTACTCAAAGTATAGACAACTGACAACTCTACCGTGCTGCAGCTCCCGTGACAATATTGTTGAGATACCACTGTGATTGAGTTTTACTGCAATGTTTGAGGAAAACCGGTGCTAATTATTATTACATTGAGGTTTTTGTTCTGCAGATTCCGCCCTCGTATTCTCATTGACGTGACTCATGTTGACCTAAGTACAACAGTGTTGGGACACCGCATCTCCATGCCTATCATGGTCGCTCCTACAGCAATGCAGAAAATGGCTCATCCAGACGGTACATGCCTTCCCATACGTAATACCGTCTTGTATGATGTCGTCTCATTTCGTTTTGTATTGTATCGGATCGTTTCGTTGAAACTCTCCTTTCTGTGTCTGCGACTTTGTACTTATCGGGGCATTTTTACCTTTTGTGAATTTCTTCATTTATGCATACTTCATGTTCAATGCTTTCTTTCTGAATGTTCACATTGTCATTTTTTCGCTCGTTCGCTAAATGACTCTAAGTTATTGTTTTCGTGTTTTGCAGGTGAATTAGCGACAGCCCGAGCTGCATCAGCTGCGAACACTGCCATGGTCAGTCCATCTACACTTAACTTTGAGGTCTCATGTGGTATGGGCTTATGGTTCCATAGTCAGTCTGTGAATTGTTTTCTGTTCTGCGGCTTCTTTTCTATTTTCCACATGCTTGCTTCTTTGCTTAGAACTATGAATGCCTCGGTTTTAGGGAGGCAAACAGTGGTTCATGTTTATGATGTCAGTATTTACATGATAAGAGTTTGCTGCCAATTATTTGTTTCTAGGATCTGCTGACTTTCAAGTCGATTTGAAATGTGCTTTACAATCAGCTGACCATAATCTTTCATTCACTGTTGAGGGCTCAACTTAAACTGTAATTGTTAAAATGGCAATGTGAGCAGGTTCTGTCATCATGGGCCACAAGCAGTGTTGAGGAGGTTGCCTCTACAGGACCAGGACTTCGCTTTTTCCAGCTCTATGTAGGTGTTCTTTATTAACTTCTTGCTTAGATATTGTAAACTCATGCACTATCATACAAGAGTGCTGCAGCTAGCATACCACAAATGATAGACTGACGCTTTAGACCGACCAGTTATTTTTAATGTTTTACTGTGCTTTGTTTATTTTACTCATCAGTAATTCAAGGATAATAATTTTATAATTGACTTGGGTAGTATGTATGAAGACAATATACAACCTTCAGTGTACATCATGTCTAATGTAGGGCTTAGAAACTCGATTGGTGGCTTGAGAAAAATGATTTTTGCATTAACTTCAACCTCTATGTTTGTAGTTTTCACAAGTGTCGGTGTGCATCAGGTACCAGATTAGGGACGAGATGATAATGATCATTATGACGATGATGAGATGTTAACAATTTACAACAACTTGCTGAAGAGTGCTTGTCTATTTTTGGCAGTACCTTTCTGTCCGTTTATACTTCAGCTTCAGCTAATTTAGAGAAAGGGTTTTCAAGAGCAGTAATCATTGACTTTAATACGGTCTTCCGGCGCTTTGTTTGTTATATTAGCAAAGCAGGTTAGCTGTGGCCACGAAGTATTTTCAACTGTGTTTTCAATTGTATTTTTCCAGGTCTTCTGGGATGATTTTTTTTGTCGGTAATCTAATATATGTATTGGGTTGTTCCTTCAAGTTCTGGTGTGCTTATCCTGTTCCGTTTTGTTCTCTGCCTGTCTCTGACAGCATTGCCCTCAGAGTAACAAAAAAAATTACGGAAATTTTGCAGAATGATAATGATCGTATTGTTTGAGAAACTTACTTAAATTCACGGTTTATGTTATTGTTTCCAGGTGTATAAAAACCGAAGCGTTGTAAAGCAGCTCGTACAGCGAGCTGAGCGCGCCGGTTTCAAAGCTATTGCTTTGACAGTCGATACTCCTCGTCTGGGCCGTAGAGAGGCAGATATTAAGAACAGGTGAGTTTCCAAATGCGATAACAGATTTAGCGTGCACCTTTTGCAATTTTTTGCTGGATGCTTGAGGGATTCTTTGAGGATTTTTTGGATGTTTTTGGCCCCTTTTTTTTGGGTTTTTTGTGGGATTTTTCCCTCAAGGCTGGAAGTCCTAATGGGACTGTAAGGCACATCAATATATTAATCTAACATACGAATATACATTTATATTTTAAGAAAATGAAAAGAAAAGCTTCCACTTGCAAAGGCTTTCATTTTTTGTTGTTGCCACTTTTGTTGCTACCAAGCCAAGCTGTTTCATGTTTTGACATTCGTTGCTTTTCCCTGTAATTTAAGAAATGTTAATTTTTTGATGGAGATAAGATATGTCCAGTGCAAGCAGAATGATTATCAGTGAGATTTTGTCAAAATGTTGTTTTTTCACCTCTTTTCTGCTCTTTGAATTCAATACTCTTCTCCACATGGAATGCTCATACGGCTCTTGCTGTTTGCGCTTCTAAATGTAATTGAAACTTAGTTTTTGAATCAAAAATTAAATGTTTCGTTTTGTTTTGCTTGTCTGAGCAGGTTTGTGTTACCTCCAAATTTGACACTGAAGAATTTCGAAGGTCTCGATCTTGGAACAATGGACAAGGTAATCAGTTTTTTTTTTGTGTTTTGTTGGTTTCCTCTTCACTCTGCATACAAGGAAATGAAGGGCATATAGAAGTTTAAGAGGGGAAAGAATAGAACGGCCGTGTGGAATCTTTCTCTTCATTCGGTAATGTTGGATGAAATATTGGGATCCATCCTCTCCCTCTCCCTCTCCCTCTCCCTCTCCCTCACCCTCTTCCTCATTGACTGAAAAAGAAAGGGGTGGTTGGGGTTTCAGGCGGACGACTCTGGACTTGCGTCATATGTTGCTGGCCAGATTGACCGCTCACTCAGCTGGAAGGTAAGGTTACATAGTCTAACTATTACAGTGGTAAGGTTTTGCATAGTTCAACTGATACAGGCGTAAGGCTTTATTGTTCAACTGTTACAGTGTGTGGTTGTTCCCTGCTTAATTTTTTCACAGTTTTTCCCAGTATTCCCAGTAATTGTCTTCAGTGAGTCCCCTATGTCACTGGATCCACTAGGAAAGTGCCTCGAAGGAGTGGGAGCTAAAGAATAGGATTTTGAAGAGTGGCACATTTCCTCTTTTTTATTGATGTATGTGAAAACATTAGGATGCTGAGTTGTGTGAACCTCCTAAGGTGTAAGTAAGTGCATAAGGCAGTATTCTTTGTACTGGTGTTAATTGCATAAGGCAGTTTTCTTTGTACTGGTGTTAAGTGCATAAGGCAGTAGTCTTTGTACTAGTCTGTCAAAATTTTACTTCGACTTCAATACTTATTCACGTTTCGGGTTTGCTCTTACAGGATGTCCAGTGGCTTAAGACCATCACCAACCTCCCTATCTTTGTAAAGGGAGTCATCACCGCAGAGGATGGTATGGTGTACTTCCTTTGCTTTCGCCCTTATTACTTTTTGCTCTGTATTTTTTTGTTAAATCTTATGCGTGAGATTGATCTATGTCCAGAGCTAATTATTGGCCAATTGCCGTTTTTTTTGCAGCCAAACTTTCTCTGACCTGTGGAGCAGCAGGAATTATTGTATCCAATCATGGAGCACGCCAGCTGGACTATGTCTCAGCCACTATCAGTGCCTTGGAAGAGGTACCATCTCCTCTCTCTCTCTCTTTCTCTTCCTTTTTCTCCTTCTCCCCCTCTCCCTCCCTTCTCCCCCTCCCTCCCTCTCCCTCCCCCTCTCCCTCTCTCCACTCTCTCACGCACTGCCTCTCACTCCCTCTCCCTCTCTCACGCACTGCCTCTCACTCCCTCTCCCTCTCTCACGCACTGCCTCTCACTCCCTCTCCCTCTTTCTCTCCTCCTCACTCCCTCTCTCCCTCTCTTTCTCCCCTTCTCCACCTCTCTTCACCTTAAGAGCTGATACCATAGCTTCCAATCACGGCTGCTGATGTTGTGTTCTATTTCCCATAAATTATTAGCATCAAGCAGACCCAAGGGCAATTGTTAACATTTTTAGAGGCAAAAAGTGAAAAAGAAGCTTTTTTCACTGGTGTTTTGGTTTTTTTCTTCTCCCTTGTTCCTGTTATTTATTTTCTCTTATCATCAGGTTGTACTTGCCGTACAAGGACGTATTCCTGTATTTTTGGATGGAGGAGTTCGAAGAGGGACTGATGTGCTCAAGGCACTTGCCCTTGGGGCATCTGGAGTTTTTGTAAGTATTGATTATTTAGCCCTTCACTTGAACTTGCAACTTATTATTCTCAGTTATTTGAGATGCTTCCACCATGAGCCATTTTCACTTTTTTGTATCATGTCAAAATTGACAGTGTTGAGTTGCACTTCACAGACCAATAATACACTCTTTTTTTTGTTGTGTGTCTTATTGCAAGGGGTCTTGTGTATGCCGTTAACAGTACCTTGTACCTATTGTGTTTTTTACTTTTGTAATTAGTAATGGCGTGTCCTTCCTTAATATGACCTGAGCCGAACAATTGTCCAAGTGGTTGTTTTTTAAAGCTTTACTGTCTCTTTTCTCTACCAAGTTTTTGTAACCACTGTCATATACTGGTCCAGTGAAAATGCTCTTACATATTCGACAAGTCTGTGCTAAGCATGGGGTAAAATTTGGCCCTGGGAAAGACTATGGCGTTTTCAATTTTCTATGGTTGTAATTTAGCCCACATCTATGTATGCATTTTTTTCGAGTTATATGTTTTTCACTTAAGTTCCACTCAGAGAAACTGCCACTCTTATCCGACTTGTTGTCGATATTATACTTTTGGTTGGAGTGATGTTGGTGAGAAGTAGAGCTGAACCATTAGTGCGATTTTTTTTTTTTAAATCATGGTACTGCATGTTTTGTGCTGTCCTGTTTTGTCAAAACAAAGTGAATGGCTATCTTGGATTTTGTACCAAAATATTGCCATTTTGGCCTCGATATGTGTCCCTAATAACATGGTTGGCGAGTTGGTGTCAATATTGGAATTTTTCTTTATTTTGACTTTTGAACAGATCACTAAACAAGTAAACATCAGATTTCAGTCATTGTTGTAGAAATGTATTGAACTTGTATGCATCGGTTCATGCATATTTTTGCAAAACTGTTTTAAATTAAGAAACCAGAGTATACATCTGTTCACAAGCATTGTGGTTAAAAAAAATTTAGGGTACAGAAAGCAGTGTATTGATTTATGGTTGTTGTCGCATAAATTCATTGAAGTTATAGGAACCAGGGAGTGTGTAGGTGTATGGCCTTCTCGCAAAAATCTATTTAGTAAATAGAAACCAGTGTCCAATGTCGGAACCAGTGATTGGATTATGATCGTCATAGAAACTAGTTTGTGCAGTGGTCTATTGTTGATGTTGTAATATGGAAGTTACAGAGACCAGAGTGTATAACTGTTTTTGTGGTCGCTGTCGTAGAAACGTGTTGAAGCCACAGTATTTGTTGTGCATGTCCAGGTGGGAAGGCCCGTGGTTTGGGGTTTAGCGGCTGATGGAGAGGCGGGAGTGAGCAAAGTGCTTTCAATGTTGCGAGATGAGCTGGAGCTGGCGATGGCGCTGTCGGGGTGCACGAAAGTTTCCGACATAAACCGAAACCACGTACAAACCGAGGAAGATCGACTTCGGGTGGTGTCTCGTCTGTAAAAAAGTAAGGGACTGGTAGTGGGGACAGAAATTTTACATTGTCGTTTGTGTTTTTGACAGTATTTTTTTTTGTAAAAGCAATAGGTTGATGATAACTTATCAGGTTACTGAAGCAGTTTGATCTATGTTCTTTTGTTAGTCCAGAGAGAATCTTCTGGTTAAAGATATAGAGCAAGTATTATTCAGGTTGAAAATATACTTACTGCAGTATTGAAAATATACTTACTAAGAAGTGTAAAAAGATGGTATCAAAGGAAGTCAGCATATCTTTTTGCTGCTTTGACTGCTTCAGGCGGCCTGGCTTAGTGTGACAGATTCTGGAATACTTTTCACTAGGTTATCTCTGTCTAGTCCAGGAAAGATTTCATCAAACAAATGATTTGGTATCGAGTGTATCGCCTTAATGATAGAACCGCTATGGTGGCATTATTTTTGAATGCTTAAAATGTGTTTCGTTACTGTTTTGTTTCTCTGGGAGTGTTATATAACACCTTTTTTGACGGTGTGGAATTCAAAGGATGAAGTGGAAAGCTAGAAGTGGGGGAGAGAAGTGGGTACGATGCTCTTACAAAGACGTCAAAAAAACAGTTCATACCCTGTTTCCACAAGTACTGTCATTTTTTTTTTAAACGATTGTTAACGCTGAAACTGATTTAGTTTATCACACGTTGGTTTTTTGAGCTTTTTTGGTTAAATCATGTTGTCCTATGCCGGATAGTGATGTTGATACCAAATGTGCATATGTATTTTTGTGCTCAATTTTTTGTAAGCAGCTGACATAATGGAAATCTGATGGTATACCCATTTGAATGGTCATGGAAGGAAATGGCAAAATTATTTACAATCTTCCTGACAGATTTCTTAATATTTTGTGTGTCATATGATGTGGCTGGATGTTAACTGCGTAACATAGAAAAGTATTGTGCCCTGTCAACCAGCCTTGCTGTTTACTGGTCGAAATTTCTTGACCTAGGCAGGAGTGTCTTATTGAGATTGAGCAGTATTAAGAAAGTGTGATGGTAAGCCATCTGGGTCCATTGGAATAAAAGGAGTTAAAAGGCAGAAACGAGACAGAAATATCAAACTCAGGAGGAAGTAAATTAAAATGAAAAACAATGGGAAAGATTTGAAGACAGACAACGTCAAACCAATATGGATTTGGAGGAAGCAGAAATGCGACAGCTTTCGTAAAATGTCAGTTTCAGTTTACAGTACACGTTTTTTTACGATTTTTTCAAAAGTCACGAATTATACGTTTCAATCGGAAAAAAGGAAAAAATCGCGCGATTTGAACAACTATGGTCTTAAGGTAGTATTGTAAAATTTACGTACAATAGGCATATTGTATGGGTGTACTGTCACCTACTTTTGAACTATGCTAAAAACTATGTTACGAATTCGACAAAACAACGAACGCTACACTTGTAATAGAACGTATTACTAGAATGTACTTCAAAATCATTACATTACGACAAAATTTCTGTACGTAACCGTACTGTTGTAGGTATTCACCCTGCCGACCAGGTACTGAAAGTGTACTTTATGAGTCACAGAAACGACAAATGACTTCCTAAACAGTTCATCAATAAATAGTGTGGTGTCCCTGTTCCCTGTTCAATATTAGATAGGCGATCTCCTACTGTACCACAAGTCAGATACGAGTCTTGAGATAGTACGAAAAGTACATATAAGTACAATTGTCTTCATCGAACAGTCTCAAATTGCAACGATCAATAACTGCACCGACACGTCAAAATTGTACTTTTAGCCGACAAGAAGCCATTCTAGTTACCACAGCATCAGACGAGTACTATATGACGTCATACCTATTTTGTCGCTTTAGATTTTATTTTCTTCAGGGGGCGGCTAAAGATTTGGCTTACCTGTACTTTTGGAGATGAAAACAGTGAAGCCGTACAGAATCTTAACTCTAGCGAAAGTCTTTGACGGAAAAATCAAGTCGCCACGATAGGTCGGTCGTTCCGTACAGGATGTACTATCCACTTGACGAATGTAATCACGTCATAAGCTGCCACGTGTCAAGTAGTGTCCGCGTAAAATCCGGAAATCGTACATACGGTTACCTGTAGTGTGAAGTAAAGGAAAGCATATTTTCAGACGGCTTAGCAGAAAAAACAAACTAAAAAAACAAAAATAAAAAAACAAATTAAAAAAACATATTTAAAAAACAAACAGCAAAAACAAATTGAAAAAATAAACTGAAGAAAAAAAAAAAAAAAAACAAGGCTTAAATAGGAAATAGGACTCCGTTTTTGCCAATTCCAACAACGCTATTTCCGTTTTTTGTTCTTTTTTTGGCGGGAAATTGAAGCACCGACCATGAGCACTTCTCCGTACAAGTGGTCCAGCTGGCGTCTCGCAGCGTTGCTGACGTGTCTTCTGGTTTTTTGGAGCGCAATGGCAGGTGAGAAATTGCCACGTGGCATGCTGGGAATCACCCCATTTTTTAGGAAAAAAAATGGAATTAAAATGAATAGTTTATTAAACAATTAAAAAAAAAAAATGAACATTTTTTTTTGAATTTTTGGGTCCATTTGGCGGTTTTTTTTTTCTTTTTCCTGTAAAGCAAATACTACAAAGCATAATTTTTTTTTTTTTTTCCGAATGAAAAAAAAAAAAAAGCAATGTAAGGAAAAGCTTTAAAAATATGAATCTTTTTTATAAATTGACAAACTTAGGCATTAAAATCAACAACAAAAACCACTGATTTTATTGAATTTTCATTTCTTTATTCCTTTCCTCCCCCCTTTTTTTAATTAATTCCTCCCTCCCTCCCTCCCCCCCCCCTCCCTCCTCCCTCCCTCCCTCCCTCCCCTCCCCCTCCCCTCCCCTTTCCCTCCATTCTATTCCTTCCATTCAGATCATGTCCATCCATTCAATTTCCATGTTTCAAATTCCATCCATTTAATTCCTGATTGATTAAATACACAATTTTGAATTTTAAACACACAATTTTGAATTTTAAACACACAATTTTGAATTTTAAATGTTAGTTTCACCTTTCAATTCGGTTTCACTTTTTGAGTTTTCAAGGTCACAGTTATATTTTTATTTTTTTTGTTTTTCGTGCGTTACACTGCCAAAATACAGTACCAGAGATTTTATTTCGTGCGGTATTTTTGAATTTTATTATGTGAAAAAATGAAAATTGAGATTCCATAGTGCGTGTACGGATTACGCTCGGAGACATTTTTTTTACAGAATTTTATATAGTCGAGTTCTATGTGCCAGATCGTGTTTTAGTTCCAGTTCCAGTTCCTTTTTGTCGTTAGTTCCAGTTACTGTTTTAGTTCCAGTTTCAATTCCAGTTTTAAAAATTTGACAAGTTCCATTTGCAGTTACAGTTCCAGTTCACTGTTCCAGTTTTGGTCCAGTTTTACGCTTACAGTTGTATTCGTTTTTCTACCTCAGTTAAAATTTTGGTTTTGTCTTCATCGGATTGTGGTTGACTTCGCAGTTCGGTTGCCGTACACTTGTACTGATGCCGTACGGTTGTACATTTTCCGTACATTCGCATGGTTGCCGTACATTTGTACTTCCAGTTCCAGTTTTAAAAGTTACTTTTTACACACTTTAAAAGTTGTATGCAAGTTTCCATTTTTCTTTTTTTGGATGTGAAACCGTGGTTTGATTCTTTCTTTACTTCTATTACTTTTTTTTTTAATGTTTTTTTTACTTTTTTTTTATGTTTTTTTGTCTGAGTTCCTGACTCTATGTTTCCTTTCTATGTATAGTTCTCCGTTTTCTCTGCGTTATTGTCTTTTGTGTTTGTTCTTTTCCTTCACTTTTTGGCTTTCTCAATCTGACGTAGTCCGTACAACTTTGCAATTTTCCGTACAGGTGCTAAAATTCCACACGTGTGCAAGGGCGCCAATTACAAACTTCTCGCAAAAGATAATTGTGTTTCTATTACGAAATCCAAATTTAGTTCGAATCCGCAGTTATTTAGAATCTGTAACGGTCAAGATTGTACCCCTTCTGCTATTGGCTATTTTCGCAGCCGCGGAGGCATGATTTGTGTTCCGGTCATAAAAAAAAAGCAGCTGACGTGCTGACGTGGCGGTCGCCAGAATTTTCGGGTAAGATTAAAATAAATAAATCGGGCAGACAGAAAATACGTTCGGACTGAAAAAAAATTCGTCGGCAAACGGAAGATCCGAGCAAGAAAAATAAGTTCGAGAAAAAAAGACGGACGAAATGGAAGGTTTTTGGAGGCTTGCGGTTAAGCTTGGTCAATGGAGCAATAAATTGTCCCTTCAAGCCACGGATATGCGACGGATATACGACAAGTATTCGGCGAATATTGGTTTGATACTTTTTTGACGGACGTTGATAGGATTTTAAATAAAATTTAAATAAATAGTAGAATAAGAGCTTTGGGCGGCCAATAAGGTGGGAGCAATAAACGCGGCAAGCCAATAGAAGACGACTTGTTCTGCTCTTTCTCTTTGTTTTTTTTTGTGTTTTGCAGTTTCAAGCTTTGTAATAGGATGGTTAAAGAGTCAACGAGTCAAAAGTTACATAAATGATTATGTGAGTGTACTATTCCAGGCAAATTTACAGTCTACTTTTAAAAAATGACAATTTTATAAAGTCTGAGCCTTTGTAATACATGTTTTGTATAATCAAAATATAATTTTAGCGTGTCATCAAACTCTTTGTAGAAAGATCAATATTAGTATTTACATTTTTGAGTTATTTTAGTTGGTGCTCTTGGTGGTTTTCTTTAATATATTTCCAACTGTTTTAACTGTTTTGTCTGTTCTAACTGTTTAATTGCTTTAACCGTTTAAACTGTTTTTCTTCACATGTATCCAAGTTTGCTACATATTTTGTTATGTTCGGATTCCCTTTATACTATTTGTGCATCAAATAAATGGCTCTATGGTTTTATAGAGTGCTTTTATTACGACTTAAAAGTATTAAATAAATAAAGCAATATCTCACATTTTTTACGATTTCCTTGAATATCATACTTTTTTTTAGTGTGCAATTTTGGAACAATGCATGAGAGGGACATTCTCAAGTCTAGATAGATATTCAGTTACTGAATATTTTCTCTGTGTCCTCTCCTTTAAAGTTCTTTGTCAGGAACCAATCAAAAACATTTCTTAAGTAGTTATTTTCAGAGAGAAACCAATTTCCCTTTTTAAGCCGAGACCCACATAGTAGTCTTGTCTTCACAATTTTCAGAGACACATTCCATAACGTGATTTTTTTATTTTTTTTTGTATCATTTAAATTGAAAACAAAGGAAAGTTATCGTTTCTGTATCAAGCTCATTCAGTCCTATACTGATGATACACATATAATGAAGTACTGAAAAACATAACTATTGTCACACATTATGAGCCTTTGGGTATGAGCCTAAAATTTATGTGCTTGTCTTCAGCAGAAGGCTTCATCTTTAAACGACGTTCGATTAATTCTACATAAATATCTCGAAAATGTATTTGTAACAAGTACTTTCAAAAACATTTTCTTCACAATTTCAGTGTAGGAATGAATACAAATGTTATGTGCCAGGAGTCCAGCAGCGACATTGATAA
>JBBHKE010002449.1:37068-105274 GCA_037447655.1 Zygnema cylindricum | reverse complement strand
GTACCAGCAGAGATACCATCGGAGGTAATTAATGTCTCGTACAAAGGGGCATTAAATGTACTACCCAAAATCTCAAAACGCAACGACAAAAAGGCGGCGGCAAACTTTGATGGTGGGATCGTGACGCGGTAATTTTGGCGGATTCGCAGCCACCCTGGCGGAAGGCACATGGCCTTTGCGACGTGTACGCACATATGCACGCACTCCTCGTGGGTTTTTTTTACCTTTTCCACGCAGCCTATTTTTACACCATCTGTTTTCGAGAATTGTCCTCCTTGTGCACGGTCTTAACAAACTATAGGGTTAGTGACGTGGCGTCTCGGATAAAAAGTGTAATAGCATCCGAAGCTCCGAAATTAGGCCGTCTTCCTTTGACATTTTTCTGTAATGATATTTTCCTTGAAAAAAATAATTATGTACGGACTTGTACGAAACGGTACGGCCGTCAGTAAAAAACCCCACTTTTTCGCTAATGGAAGCCCACCCTCAATCAACCCGGCCCGTAGAGTTGGCCGTACGATTACAGAAACGCCTAATGGAACTTGACCCTAATTTTAATTTGGGTTTTAAAAAAAAAAAAAAAAACCCTAAACATGCTTACACTACACCGTGAATCGTTATAAGCGTATTGAACGCTAATTCATGTACCTTTTCTTTCAAATTCTCAAATAGAATTATCCATACTATTTAAATAAAACCCTAAGTCCTAATTAGATTAAACGATTTCTTTGAAAATTTCCAAATTCCCAATTAGCGTTAATAACGATAATTATTCCTATACGCTAAAAAAAACTTATACTCTAATAACGATTCAAGGTGTACTGTACTATAAGTATTGTACAAAATATTTGAAATCGTACGCCGTCACGTAATTTTACCGTCCGTACTTGTTAGACTATTTTATGTCAGTTATAATTTTCACTTTCTTCCAGTGCACATTCACATGCGCGCGCGCCTATGTTAAATTATTTTCTGTACTTTTTCACTTAGAAAGGTACAATTCTATACGGTCCGACACTGGCCGTGCACCACACTATTTATAACGCAGTGTACTTTCGTTATTAACGCTAATTGGAACAGAACCCAAAAAGACGTAAAGAAAAAAAAATATTAATGTTATTTAAGAATTTGGGTCAAAAATTGGGGGAACCGAATTAGCGTTCAATACGCTAATAGCAATTCTCGGTGTAGTGTACACTGTACTGTACAGTACACTGCGAATAGTTATTAGCGTAGAAGTTTTTTTAGCGTATAAGGGTCAAGTTCCATCAGTCGTTTCTGTAATCGTACGGCCAACTCTACGGGCCGAGTTAATTGAGTCGATGTTCCATCACGAAGAGTCTGTAATCCACGTGTTATACATTGAGTGGCACCACGTAGGTTTTGACCGGATATTTAAAATCTTTTAAAAATCTTCACACCGACAAATTTCACTTCAAATCTTCAATTGCGTACCATGTACCTGCGTACCAAATCATGATACGACAAAACTTTTGTACTTTTTGCAAACGCCAGTCTTTTACGCCAGCTCATTGTTTAGGGTTTGTGTTTTCGAACATGACGAAAATCCTTTGCCGAAAATAGTGTGACGAAAGAAATTGCGCGACGAAGGACCGTTTCAAGATTACTTTTTTAATTTTCAGTTGCATTTTGAAACGTACATACCATGTGCAAATTTCGTCAATTTTCGTTGGTTTTCCATCGTGACACGTAGCTTATTTGTCCAGCGTGTCACGATTAATTTTTTTCTGTATCTGCCAACCCACCTCTTACAGGTACGTTGGCAGCTACAGAGAAAAATGAAGCGAACGCCTCGCGGATGAACATCTGACGGTCAGTATTACCTCCAAGACCTTTGGAGAGTATTGGCAAGATTCTCTGTAATGTTGTTTCGCGTATAAAAACAAAATAAGCGGTACGAATTGGTACGGATAGTCGCGAATTTCTGTAAACTACCCCACTTTTCGACTGATGGAACTTGACCCTAAGAATAATTACCGTTATTAATGCTAATTGGGATTTTGAAAATTTTCAAAGAAATCATTTACTCTAATTAGAAATTAAGGTATTTTTAAAATAGTATGGATAATTCTATTTGAGAATTTGGGAAAAATTTGGGGGAACCGAATTAGTGTTCAATACGCTAATAACGATTCGCGGTGTAGCGCTTCTCTAGTCGCCAATTTTTGTGTATGCGTGTGGCCAACATGAGGGATAAGGCCTGGGAAGGGAACTAGTGCGCATTACGACTATATAAACCTGAAGCCTTTGTGGAAAAAAAAGTAAAAAATGGTCACCCTTTTATTTGGTACTATATGTTTTAGAGTCCGCCCCCTTCTATTTACTCAGATGGAGTTAATTGATTGTTGGACTATGTATTAAGGGAATAATTAGTGAGCCACTTGTATTAAATACTTTCGGCACATTTTTTGGGGAAATAATGGCCACCACTACATTAGTATGCGTTGTTTGATCAATCTGGAACAAAGACATTAATATAACATATAATAACTCTTCAGACCTTTTTGTTCTTAAGCACCTATATGGGAATTATAACTTTATATTTTGGAGGTTACTTATTTATTAATTGTAGTGCTCGTGCTCAAATTTGACACAATTCCTTTGCGCCAACGTTGTATTATTCTCCTCATTATCTTATGTTCGCAACAATATCTATTTTAACATTTATTTGGTCTCAAATACATATTTGTTGTCTTTGCTTACATCATCATACAAGTTAGCACCATACTGAGCATTTATGTTGCGGCATGGACGTTAGCTAATTTTGACTGTTGTTCCACGACCATTGGAGCAGGTGAAGCATTAGCCCACGACCATTGGAGCAAGTGAAGCATCAACAGTAGCATTTATGTTGCGGCATGGACGTTAGCTAATTTTGACTGTTGTTCCACGACCATTGGAGCAGGTGAAGCATTAGCCCCCGACCATTGGAGCAAGTGAAGCATCAACAGTAGTAGTAGAAGTAGACATAATCTCACTCACAAAAGCTTATCAAGAATCCTAACAAACAACTGGTTTTGAAACCACACTAACTCGGTCACACAGATCCAACACTAGCTCAGACTATACCACATTATAGAGTAAATACAAAACTGACAACTCCCAAAGTTTCAGCTCAATTGATCCAACATACACCAAGATAGGTAACTCAGAAGTTTCCCAAAAACAATCTGAATATTACACAGTCTGGAAGTCTCGGTACATAAAATGTTCTACGTCCTAAAACTTATACTCTTCACTAAATTGTCATACTACATAGTGTTGTACCGCCGATAGAAGTGTTCCTAAAAGATACGTCCAAAAGAACTAAACTGCCACTAAGGTCTAAGTACTCCTAATCACGCTAAAACTAATCTATCACTGTACAATCAATATTACTGAGAATCCTGTACAGGTGATTTGTTCAAGTACTTGTCGCCTGACTTAGTGACAATTGTTTTGGGTACGTCCATCCGGCTACGTCCATCCGGCTGTTGAAAAACATCTGTTAGGGAGTCACTTAATTATTCTCTTATTAATCTTGTCCGTTGACTTGATTCATATCAACCGCAGAAACGAAGTCGAATTCCTAATCACATTCAAATATCTGCAGCTTTGTAGCTGCAGCGCTATCCCATACCAAAAACCGCCGCATCTGCGTTGTCTTGTACCAAAATATCCGCAGTTGCGTTTGTCCTGTTGTGTCGCAGGTTGCGTTCATCCGTATAGACCATATCAAAAATAACCGCAGCTGCGCTTGTTCCATCTGCGTCGCACCTGCGTTGTTCGAATGCAGGTGTCGGTACCATTCAAAAACCAACACTGTGCTTCAAGTGACGACGCGTGTCCCTATAAATCTATTCTCCGCTGTCCTATATATTTGTTGAGACTTAAAGCTTTCCAAAAACAACACTCCCCTAAAGCTTTAGACTCAGTATGCCAACGCAGCTACGATGTCGATCTAGCGCAACATCGCAGTATAACAATGTAGCAATTTAGCAAGTCACCTAGTCCCACTACATCTTCGTTATTGGACTAGCGCACCATGGCAGTATAGCAGTGCAGCAACTCAGCTATTCACTTAATGCCACTGCATCCTTACAATACTTCAATTGGGAGCAGGGAGAGCTTCAGTGAGCATTTCTGCTATCATTTTAGCATTTGTTAAATAACATAATCTAATCACTCTAGAGAACACTTTTTCTCTTACAAAGTGTAATCTTACATCCATGTGTTTGCTTTTGAAGTGGTGACTTGGGTTAGAAGCAATGGCAATGGCAGCCTGGTTATTACACCAGATCACCTGTGGACCAACCTGCATGTATCCCAATTCTTGCAACATGGATTTCACCCATAAGAGTTATTTGAGGGCCGAGCTCGCTGCCATATATTCTGACTCCATCGTCGATTGTTCCGTGACCTTTTGAAGTTTGCTGCTCCAACAGCAAGTCCTGTTCCCAATTTGCAAAACGAATCCCGTGTTGGATTTTCGGCTTGGCATGTCGCCATAACTTGCATCACTCCATGGTTGCAGCTTCACTTCTCCTCCGCCTGGTGTGAGTTTGAGGTATTCGGTTCTTGCCAAGTATCTTAAAACTTTTCTTGCTGCATCACGGTCAGATTTCCTCGGATTCTCTAGACTTCTGCTAAGTACCCTTACTGCTGCAGCAATATCCGAACGGGTACAGTTCATGAAATATATTAAACTTCCCACTATGTGTCTGTAAGGTATCAGTGTCATAGGATCATCCTCCCCTGACTCAAAAAGTTCACTGACAATAACACCCTGTTGTGTTTCTTCCCCCTCTAACTTTTGCCGAAACTCCATTGGTGTTACACATCCTTTTACCCCCCGCATTCCATATTTATCTAACATGTTTCCAATAGCCTCCTTTTGAGTCAATTTATCCTATCCCTCTCTACTTGGATACCCAAAATATATTTCGCCTCACCGAGGTCTTTCATCTCGAACCGTGATTTTAAAGCAATTTTAATTTTGTTAATTTCAACCATTTATTTGCTAACTAAAAGTAAATCATCTACATACACCGCTATGTACACTATTCCATCCTCACCTTTTAAAACATAAATGGAGTGATCAGAACTTATCCTTTTAAATCCTAGGCTAGTTAAGAATTCATCAAGTTTTAGATTCCATTGCCTAACGGCTTGTTTTAGGCCGTACAAAGATTTTAGCAGTTTTCATACTTAGTGCTGTTTTTTTAGTTCTACATATATTTCAGGCTGCTGCATGTTAATGGCCTCCTCTATTTCTCCATGCAAAAAGGTCGTCTTTACATCCATCTGGTGTATTTCTATATCCTCTATAGCAGCTAGAGATAGCAAAATCCTAACTGTCGGAATTCTTACAACAGGGGAAAAAGTTTCTTCAAAATCAATTCCTTCCTTTTGATTATGCCCCTTTGCCACAAGTCTAGCCTTATATCGTTCAATGGTATTATCTAGATTTAACTTCAGCTTGAAATACCCATTTGCTGCCAATCGTTTTTCGATCCGGAGGAAGGTCCACAAGCTCCCATGTTTGGGCCTCCATGATCGATTTCATTTCATCATTTGCTGCCTCGATCCAGTAATTCCACTCCGGTGATGAGAAGCTTTCCCCGATGGTTAGAGGCTCCTCTGAGAATGACAAGTAGGCAAGTGAGAATTTGCTTCCAGGCGGCTACTAGATCTTCTTCCCCCGGAAATTCTGATGCTGAAATTGTTGGATCCCGTGCATTGAGCTTGTTCCGCTGGTTGCAATCCGTAGGCTGTGACTGCTGTTGGTTCGCTTCGAAATGAAGTTGTTGAGGAACCCGATTATGTTCCGACCCCTGTATTACCACTGGTGAATTTTGCATCTGTGGGACAATATTATGGATGCTATCTAAAATGACATATTCCTATGCTTTTTGCTGCTTTTACTATTTTGTCATTTTAAATAAGTCTATCGAGTCTAGTTCATCTTTCACAACGATGTTCCTTGCTACAATGATGTTCTGCCTCTCAAAAACAAAGACCCTATAACCTTTAGAGTGATCATCATATCTTAACAAAATGCCCGGCAATCTTTTAGGTTCCATTTTCCATCTATCATTAGACGTATCCAAAATAAAGCACTTACTTCCAAAAACTTTGAAATGACTGACATCCGGTTTTTCACCTATCCAGATCTTCTAAGGATTGGTTTCTACCGATCTTGAACCTATCCTATTTTTTATATATACAGCACAATTTAATGCTTCAGCCCAGAATTTCGGATCCACGTCCTTATCCGCAAGCATGGACCAAGAGCTTTCTCAAATAGTTCTATTTAGTCTTTCTGAGACGCCATTCTGTTCCGGAGAGTATGGGATAGTCAATTTGTGACTTATACCTTCTTTGAGAAAGAATTTTTCTTGACTCTCCTTGTGTGCGTTAACAATTAACCTTGTTCGTTAATATTTTTTTTGTTAACTCAAACACAAATTTGTATTGGGAACATAGTTAAGGGTTTTTTTTATTGTTTTTATGAGCGTAATAATAAACGTAATTCGTTGAAAGAAATAATTGTTAGCAAAAAAATAAATTTGAGTTACAAAAATGTTGTAAGTTTAGTTGAACTATTTTTGTGAGCGCTAACAAAATTAAGTGTTTATTACAAATATTGTTGTTAGCGCAAACACAAAGTTGTGTTACAAACATGGTTCGTAGTTGATTTTACCTTTTTCTTTGAGTGTGTACAATTAACAATGTTTGTTACAAATATCTTTGTTAGCGCAAACTCAAATTTGTGATAGAAACATAGTTTAGGGTTTTTTTTAACTCTCTTTGTGTGCGTTAACAATAAACTTTGTCCATTCATGTTTTTGTTGTTCTTGCAAACACAAATTTGTGTTGCAAACATAATTGAGGGGTTATTTTTATTGTATTTATGATCGTAATAATAAACGCTGTTCGTTACAAGAAATAATTGTTAGCGCGTTTATTAGTCGGGGTAGTTGTCCATAGACTACTTCAGCCATGGATTACTCTCAGAAGCACCACAGACTACCCCCAAAAATTGTTGTGTTTCAGACAGCACTGATTACTCTAAAATGGATAAAATCACCTCAAACTGCACCAACATGTAGAATACCATAGAAACTAGAAACTCTCAAAGTTACAACAAAATCCACCAAGCTATCTAGAAGATATAAGCTCTATAGTTTCCCAAAAATAGTTGACAGCTTATCAAACTAACCAATTTAACTTCTCACAAAATTCTACAGAGATAACAAAACATACTGAAACTACATACACATTTAGATTCTAGATTATAAAGTATCTTCAAAAAGTTTTATAAAAAACATCCATCAGGGTGATCACACCATCAGGTCAAAGTTGCAGAAAAACAGTTTGCCATTTCTTTGATAAATTAAACAGTGATACTGAAAATAAACTAAGTCCTACAATTTATACTCACATAGTTATCTACTGAGCCCTACAATAATCAAAGAACTACACGTGTAACTAAGTAATGTACACGAATAAAGACACTGTACGTCAACGGTACGTCTACTGTACCGGAAGTACGTCCAAAACCCTAATTATAACTTTTATACTATTTCAATATTGTAACACTAAAAATTAATTCACTATATACAAATTACAGTTGTTTCAAATATTTACAAATAGTGGACGTACATAAATTGTGCCTCTTGCTTTGTCAGCAGTTGGCAAATCCGTCCAAAAGACTGTACAAGCAAAACTGAAATCTCCTGGTAGCAAGTCGGTTGCGCAAAGCGACGCGACTTGCTTAGTCAGCTGTGGTCCCGTCAGATTTCCTCTGCCATTGATGTACCTAGGATAGAACGATTACATTAGCGTCTATACAAGAGTATTCCGGAATTTGAGGAACGCCGTAAGATGTACGCGATGGACGACACGCGTCCAGTGACATTGTCCCAATGTGGTCCCAAATTCGAATCCCGTCCGTCTACTCGATTCATTTTTGCCGTTCATTCTTGCATCCGTACTATTTGTCATGTGTTAGTGTATCAGATTCTGTACTGGATCATTCTCGTACAAATACATTTGATCCGCACCCGCTGACGCCGCGTGTCTTATTAAGTACATTACACTCTTTTGTACCTGAGTTAGTGTCACACTGTAAGAGGTCAAAAGTGAACTGATTATACTCAAAAAAATTCTAAGTACCAATCCCTCTCTCACTATCCTATTTACTAAGTACTAAAGCTTTCAAATCACAACAACGCTCACAAAAAGATGTAAAATAAACTCCGTACAATGTTTGTAACAAAACTTTGTGTTTGCGCTAACAATAATATTGGTAACAAACACTTTATATTGTTAGAGCTCACAAAAATAGTTCAAATAAACTCTCAACTATGTTTATAACTTAAATTTATGTTTAAGCTAACAATTATTTCTTATAACGAAAAACGTTTATTATTATGCTCACAAAAACACTAAAAAAAACCCCTTAACTGATTTTGCAACACAAATTTGTGTTTGCGTTAGCAATAAGAGTATTAATGAACAAAGTTTAATGTTAACGCACACAAAGAGAGTTAAAAACGCAAAACCATATATCTATCGCAAATTTGAGTTTGCGCTAAAAAGATATTTGTAAAAAACAATCTTTATTAATCGCACACACAAAAAGATATTAAATAAACTCCGAACCATGTTTGTAACACAACTTTGTGTTTGCGCTAACAACAATATTGGTAACAAATGCTTTATATCGTAAGCGCTCACAAAAAATAGTCAATAAACTTACAACCATGTTTGTAACTAAAATTTGTTTTTGTGCTAACAATAATTTCTTGAACGAAATAATTTTATTATTACGTTCACAAAACAAAAAGAAAAACCCTCAACTAAGTTTGCAACAAAAATTTGTGTTTGCGTTAACGACAAAAATATTAACGAACAAAGTTTAATGTTAACGCACACCAAGAGAGTTAAGAAATACACAAACTAATGTTTCTATCACAATTTTGAGATTGCGCTGACAAAGATATTTGTAACAAACAACGTTTATTGTTCGCACTCACAAAAAGCTGTAAAATAAACTCTAAACCGTTATATGGTGATATATTTGATATGGTCCGTACGGACAACGCAGCTTCTGATATTCTTAATGTGATTTTATACAGAATAGGGCAACTGCGATAGATACGATTCTAGTCAACTTAGTGGGTAACTCAGTGGTAACTTAGTGGGTAACTCAGTGGTAGCTTAGTGATAGCTCAGTGGTAGCTTGACAGATTAGTGGTAGCTTGGTGGTTTGAGGTACCTCTCAGGTACATTGGTATTGCCGGTTCAACACAAGTATAAGACTTAGGACTTAGAACACATTATGTATCCAGACTTCCAAGTAGTAAAACTGCAAACAGTTTTTGGGATACTTTTGAGTATTAGATCTTGAGTGATGTCTGGTCAATTGTGTTGAAACTTTGAGAGTTGTCAGTTTTTATGCTACTCGATATTCTTATAGAGTTTTGTGAGGTTTCGATGCTTTTGCAATAATTGGTGAGCACTTGAAAACAACTGTTTGGTAGGATTCTTGATAGCTTCTGAGAGTGTATCATGTCTACTTCTACTACTATTGCTGCTCCTCCACCAGCATCACTGGTTGTAGAACAACAAGTTATGGGCCTGTCTTCAAGAATTCCTATCTTTTCCGGGGAAAAGTATGTTTACTGGGCGGATATGGTGGAGACACATTTTGAGAATGTCAATCTTTTGGATATATTTGATGGTTCGCTGGATGAATCTGATCCGTCATGGTCTAAGAAAAATACCCAAGCTCGTTCTATTCTGAAATTTTGTATATCTCAGGACTTAGTTATGTCTCGGATAAAAATGAAAAAAACAATTGATATAATCCGTTAAAAGTGATTATGAAAAACTAATGTCCAGGAAGAGCTTCTATTGGCTGGAAAAATTTGGGACTATAAGTACACTGGCGGTACAATGGCTGAATATTCTAACAAATTTCGTATCCTTGTAGATGCACATGCTTGTGCAGGTGGGGTGTTTCCTCCATTTCAACAGGCAGCATTGCTCATGAGGGGTTTCCCTCGTAGTATGAAAGGTGCATCTGACATGCTAAAACAAAAAGATAAAGCTAGCCGGACTTTACAGTTAGCCATCAATATTTAACTAGAGGAGGAAGCTACATTTCTAACATTCTCAATGTTGAGCAAGTAGAGGCTTTTAGTTCAGACTTTGGGAGGAAAGGTCAATTTAATCAGCAACGTAATCAGTTTAACCAGTTTAGACACTTTAATCAGGGTGGACATAGACAATCCAACAATGCATGTTTTTATTGTAGTGAGAGAGGTCATGAATACAAATTCTGTCCTAAACTTAAACAAGCTAACGATACAGGTTTATACAGGCCGGGATGGCAACAAAGTCAGTTTTACAAAAGCTTCACGGGGCCAACAACTCGTGGAAATGCACTGTTTTCAGCTTCTTCATCACTCCAGGACGAGACTCTTACATTTTCTGAGGAGGACGACACGGATCTATTCGCTATGGCAGAAGCAATGGAGGGCGCGAAGGACCCTGATGGATAATGGATACAGGAGCGTCAGCCCACATGTGTTGGAACAAGGCCATCTTCAAAAATCTGAAAGCAACGCCGGAGAAAAATATTTATTATGCATGTGGAATGAGTGTCTAGACTCGTGCTACGGGTGATCTGTCCTTGCTAGTTGATCTAGAAGGAAAAGCAATTGAAAGGACTCTTCACAATGTCTTATTTGTGCCTGTCTTTAAGAAAAATATGTTTTCTATATCGTTGGTAGAGAGTAAAGGCTTTGAGGTTAATTTGAAAAATGGTCGGCAGGTTGTTAGCAAAAATGGCAAGGTTGCGGTTATTGGTACTAGAGATAGTAGCAAGATGTACCGCATGGATTTGGCTAATACCAAGGAGAATGATGTTTTGTACTCTGGTGTTTTGCACTCTAATGAGTTGTGGCATAAAAGATTAGGCCATGTACACTATGATAGTTTGAGGAAAATGGCCCTTACTGGAAAAATAGAGGGTGTATCAATCACAGATTAACCGGTCAAAACTTGTGATGGTTGCCCTTTAGGCAAAATCCACAGATTGCCATTTCTTAAAGAGTCTGAGCATCGGTCAACGAAACTTTTACAACAAATTCATTCGGATGTTTTTGGTCCGGCGAAGGTTCCATCTGCCGGGGGGATGAAATATATGGTCACCTTCACAATTGATTTCTCCAGGTTTACAAAAGTTTACTTCATGAAGGAGAAGAGTGAAGTGTTTGGTCACTTCAAACACTATAATGCATGGGTTGAAAAACTTCATAATTCACCTATTTTGCAGCTCAGATCGGACAATGGTGGTGAATATACATCGAAAGAATTTGAAACCTTTTTACTCGAGGAAGGTATTAGTCATCTATTGACTGTTCCATATTCACCGGAACATTATGGGGTGTTGGAAAGACTAAATAGAACTCTCACGGAGAGTTATAGGTCGATGCACGCAGATAAAAAGTGTTGGAAAAACGTAATTAATAGTTCACTTCTATATTCTAGTTAAAATGTAAAGAGAGAGAAAGAGAGGACCAAAGGCAGGCCATGGCTGCTGCGTCATTTAGAAGGAGGAAGAATGAATTAGAAGGTATTTTACTAGTTTTAGTATAATAGTGCTTCTCTCCGGATTTGAACCAGGCTCTGAAAATTACTATGTACACCAACGCCTTATCTATTAAGGCACTAACGAAACGATACATATGATATGTTTCATGCATATATATCTATTGATCTAAAGGACTAATTCGCAGCAGACTAACGAAAACACGTATTAATCAATTCATGCATGGAAGCGGATCAAAGCCGTATAAATACGACTGATCGTACGACCACCATTATGTTGTTTTTGAAAAGCTTTCACTCTCAACAAATTAGTAGGACGGCAGAAAGGTAGTAATTTGTAGCGTAAGTTTCATAAAGATATGCGTCATCACTTGAGGACAACGCAACTGCTATACATACAGAGCATCAAAGCAACGTAGCTGCTGTGTAGACAGAGCAGCGCAGGTGCTATACAGACAGAGCAGCGTAGCAGCGCAGTTGTTATGCAGACAGAGCAGCGCAGCAGCGAAGCTGCGACACACATAGGACAAACGCAGCTGCGATTACTTCGGATATGATCCGTACAGACAACGCAGCTGCTCCTATCTTGGATATGATTCGGTACGAGACACCGCAGTTACGTTTGATATGAATCAGGTCAACGGACCTCAATTTAATGGGTAGCTCAGTGGTAGCATAGTGGTAGCTCAGTGGTTGCTTGACAGATTAGTATTAGCCTAGTAGATTGACGTACCTCTCAGGTACACAAGTATTGCCAGTACAACACAAGTATAAGACTTAGAACTCAAAATACATCTTGTATCCAGACTTCCAAGTAGTAAAACTGCAAATAATTTTTGGGAAACTTCTGAGTATTATATCTTGAGTGTTGTCAAGTCAATTGTGTTGAAACTTTGGGAGTTGTCAGTGTTTATCCTACTCTATATTTTGATAGAGTTTTGTGAGGTTTGGATGCTTGTGTAAGAATTGGTGAGCACTTGAAAACAACTGTTTGGTAGGATTCTTGATAGCTTCTGAGAGTGCATCATGTCTACTTCTACTACTACTGCTGCTCCTCCACCTGCACCGGTGGTCGTAGAACAACAAGTCATGGGCCTGTCTTCAAGAATTCCTATCTTTTCCGGGGAAAAGTATGTTTACTGGGCGGATATGGTGGAGACACATTTTGAGAATGTCAATCTTTTGGATATATTGGATGGTTCGCTGGATGAATCTGATCCGTCATGGTCTAAGAAAAATACCCAAGCTCGTTCTATTCTGAAATTTTGTATATCTCAGGACTTAGTTATGTCTCGGATAAAAATGAAAAAAACAATTGATATAATCCGTTAAAAGTGATTATGAAAAACTAATGTCCAGGAAGAGCTTCTATTGGCTGGAAAAATTTGGGACTATAAGTACACTGGCGGTACAATGGCTGAATATTCTAACAAATTTCGTATCCTTGTAGATGCACATGCTTGTGCAGGTGGGGTGTTTCCTCCATTTCAACAGGCAGCATTGCTCATGAGGGGTTTCCCTCGTAGTATGAAAGGTGCATCTGACATGCTAAAACAAAAAGATAAAGCTAGCCGGACTTTACAGTTAGCCATCAATATTTAACTAGAGGAGGAAGCTACATTTCTAACATTCTCAATGTTGAGCAAGTAGAGGCTTTTAGTTCAGACTTTGGGAGGAAAGGTCAATTTAATCAGCAACGTAATCAGTTTAACCAGTTTAGACACTTTAATCAGGGTGGACATAGACAATCCAACAATGCATGTTTTTATTGTAGTGAGAGAGGTCATGAATACAAATTCTGTCCTAAACTTAAACAAGCTAACGATACAGGTTTATACAGGCCGGGATGGCAACAAAGTCAGTTTTACAAAAGCTTCACGGGGCCAACAACTCGTGGAAATGCACTGTTTTCAGCTTCTTCATCACTCCAGGACGAGACTCTTACATTTTCTGAGGAGGACGACACGGATCTATTCGCTATGGCAGAAGCAATGGAGGGCGCGAAGGACCCTGATGGATAATGGATACAGGAGCGTCAGCCCACATGTGTTGGAACAAGGCCATCTTCAAAAATCTGAAAGCAACGCCGGAGAAAAATATTTATTATGCATGTGGAATGAGTGTCTAGACTCGTGCTACGGGTGATCTGTCCTTGCTAGTTGATCTAGAAGGAAAAGCAATTGAAAGGACTCTTCACAATGTCTTATTTGTGCCTGTCTTTAAGAAAAATATGTTTTCTATATCGTTGGTAGAGAGTAAAGGCTTTGAGGTTAATTTGAAAAATGGTCGGCAGGTTGTTAGCAAAAATGGCAAGGTTGCGGTTATTGGTACTAGAGATAGTAGCAAGATGTACCGCATGGATTTGGCTAATACCAAGGAGAATGATGTTTTGTACTCTGGTGTTTTGCACTCTAATGAGTTGTGGCATAAAAGATTAGGCCATGTACACTATGATAGTTTGAGGAAAATGGCCCTTACTGGAAAAATAGAGGGTGTATCAATCACAGATTAACCGGTCAAAACTTGTGATGGTTGCCCTTTAGGCAAAATCCACAGATTGCCATTTCTTAAAGAGTCTGAGCATCGGTCAACGAAACTTTTACAACAAATTCATTCGGATGTTTTTGGTCCGGCGAAGGTTCCATCTGCCGGGGGGATGAAATATATGGTCACCTTCACAATTGATTTCTCCAGGTTTACAAAAGTTTACTTCATGAAGGAGAAGAGTGAAGTGTTTGGTCACTTCAAACACTATAATGCATGGGTTGAAAAACTTCATAATTCACCTATTTTGCAGCTCAGATCGGACAATGGTGGTGAATATACATCGAAAGAATTTGAAACCTTTTTACTCGAGGAAGGTATTAGTCATCTATTGACTGTTCCATATTCACCGGAACATTATGGGGTGTTGGAAAGACTAAATAGAACTCTCACGGAGAGTTATAGGTCGATGCACGCAGATAAAAATGTGGATCCGAAATTCTGGGCTGAGGCTCTAAATTGTGCAGTTTATATTAAAAATAGGATAGGATCCAGATCGGTAAACACTACTCCTTACGAAATATGGACAGGTAGCAAACCAGATGTTAGCCATTTCAAGTTTTTGGCAGTCAATGCTTTATCTTGGATACGTCTACAGATAGATGGAAATTGGAACCGAATGGATTATCGGGTATTTTGTTAGGATATGATGATCACTCAAAAGGCTATAGAGTCTTTGTGTTTGAGAGACAAAAAATAGTTGTAGCAAGGAACATTATTGTTAAAGATGAACAAGACTCCATAGATATATTTCAAATGACAAAGCAACAATAGCAACAAAAGGTAGAGGAGTATGTCATTTTGGATTGCATGCAAAAAATTGTCCCGCATATTCAACATTCTCCGGTGGTGACGCCAGAGTCAAACTCTCTCCAAGCTCCTCAACAACTTCGGGTCCAACCGGACCAACAATGGTCAGTACACACAGATCGCAACCGACGCAATCAGCGCAATGCGGGGCATCCGACGATCTCAGCCTCATAATTTCCGGGGGAAAGAAGATCAAGCAGCCGCCTACAAGCAAGCTCTCACTTTGCCTACTCGTCAAACTCGAGGAGTATTTGACCATTCAAGAGGCCTTCTCATCGCCTGTACGAAATCATTAGATCGAGGCAGCAAACGACGAAATGAAGTCCATCATGGAGGCTCAAACATGGGAGCTTGTGGACCTTCCTTCGGACCGAAAAGCGATCGGCACCAAAGGGGTATTCAAGGTGAAGTTAAATCCCGCTAACACCATTGAACGTTATAAGGCCAGACTTTTGGCAAAGGGGTATAATCAAAATGATGGAATCGATTTTGAAGAAACATTTTCTCCGGTTGTAAGATTTCCGACAGTTAGGATTTTGCTGTCACTAGCTGCTATAGAAGATATGGAAATACATCAGATGGATGTAAAGACGGCTTTTTTGCACGGAGAACTAGAAAAGACCATTGACATGCAGCAGCCTGAAAAGTATTTGGAACCAAGAAAAGAGCACTTAGTATGCAAGTTGGTAAAATCTCTGTACGGCCCAAAATAGGCCCCTAGACAGTGGAATCTAAAGCTTGATGAATTCCTAACTAGCCTAGGATTTCAAAGGATAAGTACTGATCACTCTGTCTACGTTCTAAAAAGTTAAAATGGGATAAGTGTATATAGCAGTGTTTGTAGATGATTTACTATTAAATAGCAAATCATTGGCTGAAATTAACAAAATCAAAACTGCTCTAAACTCACGGTTCAAGATGAAAGACCTCGGTGAGGCAAAATATATTTTGGGTATCCAGGTAAAGAGGGACAGAAATAAAGAAGTAATAAAATAGACTCAAAAAGAGGCTATTGGAAACATGCTAGATGAGTACGGAATGCGATGGGCAAAAGGATGTCTAACTCTAATGGAGTTTCGGCAGAAGTTAGAGGGAGAAGAGACTGAACCAGGTGTCATTGTTAGCAAGTATTTAGAGTCACAGGAGAATGATCCTATGACAATAATACCTTATAGACAGATAGTGGGAAGCTTAATATATTTCATGAACTGTACCCGTCTTGACATTGCTGCAACAGTCGAGGTACTTGGCAGAAGTCTATAAAATCCGAGAAAATCTGATCTTGATGCAGCAAGGAGAGTCTTAATATATTTGGCAGTAACTAAAGACCTCAAACTCACTCTAGGCGGAGGAGAAGTCAAGCTGCAAACATGGAGTGATGCAAGCTATGGCGACATGCCAAGCCGGAAATCCACCACAGGATTCGTTATACAAATTGGGAACGGTACTTGCTGCTCGAGCAGCAAACTTCAAAAGGTTACAGCACAGTCGACAATGGAGTCAGAATAGATGGCAGCAAGCTCGGCCCTCAGAGAACTCTTATGGGTAAAATCCATGTTACAAGAACTAGGATACATGCAAGTTTGTCCACAGGTGATTTGGTGTGATAACCAGGCTGCCATTACCATTGCTTCCAACCCGAGTCATCACTTCAAAAGCAAGCACATGGATGTACGATTACACTTTGTAAGAGAAAAAGAGTTCTCTAGAGTGATTAAATAATGTTATTTGCCAGATGCAAAAATGATTGCTGATATGCTCACTAAAGCTCTTCCTGCTCCTAAGCTGAAGTATAGTAGGGACGCAGTGGGATTAAGTGAATAGTTGAATTGTTGCATTGCTATACTGCCACTCCGCGATAAGTCCACCATTCAGATGTAGTGGGACTGGGTGACTTGCATATTGCTATATTGCTATGCTGTGATGTTGCTCTAGTTTATCATCGCAACTGCGCCGGTATACTGAGTCTAAAGCTTTAGGGGAGTGTTGTTTTTTGGAAAGCTTTCAGTCTCAGAGGAGCGCACCAGCGCAGCTGCTATGCAGACAGAGCAGCGCAGCAGCGCAGCTGCTATGCAGACAGAGCAGCGCAGCAGCGCAGCTGCTATGCAGACAGAGCAACGTAGCAGCGAAGCTGCAACACAGACAGGACAAAGGAACCATGATTATATTTGATATGGTCCGTACGGACAACGCAGCGTCTGATATTCTTAATGTGATTCTGTACAGAATAGATCAACTGCGATAGATACGATTCTAGTCAACTTAGTGGGTAACCCACTGGTAACTTAGTGGGTAACTCAGTGGTAGCTTAGTGATAGCTCAGTGGTAGCTTGACAAATTACTAGTAGCTTGGTGGTTTCACGTACCTCTCAGGTACATTGGTATTGCCGGTTCAACACAAATATAAGACTTAGGACTTAGAACACATTATCTATCCAGACTTCGAAGTAGTAAAACTGCAAACAATTTTTGGGAAACTTTTGAGTATTATATCTTGAGTGATGTCTGGTCAATTGTGTTGAAACTTTGAGAGTTGTCGATTTTTATGCTACTCGATATTCTTATAGAGTTTTTTGAGGTTTGGATGCTTTTGCAAAGAAAATGAGCACTTGAAAACAACTCTTTGGTAGGATTCTTGATAGCTTCTAAGAGTGTATCATGTCTACTTCTACTACTACTGCTGCTCCTCCACCTGCAACGGTGGTCGTAAAACCACAAGCCAAAATTGTAATCATCTCGTATTGAGATCTAACTCTCTAAGGGACAGTTTTTGGGGAACTTCCAAGTGTTGTATCTTATGGTATACTGGTTCAGTTAGGCTGCAATTTTGGGAATTGACAGATTGTATGTGATACTGTATTATTGTTGGTTTTGGTGATATTTGGAAACTGTGAGTACTTTCTATGTTATATCAAAGTTGGTTGTTTGATAGGATTTTTGGTAGCTTTTGCTGAAGTCTATGTCTACATCCACTACTACTGGTGGACCTCCACCTGCAATTGTGGTTGTTGAACAACAGGTTATAGGCCTTTCGTCCAGAATTCCTGTCTTCAATGGCTAGAAGTATGCATACTGGGCAGCTATGGTTGAATCATCTTTTGAAACTGTTGACTTGATGGGGGTCTTGGATGGATCTCTTGCTAAAACGGATCCGAGCTGGGCTAAAAGAACTCTCTCGCTCGAAACAATTTGATTCTTTGTATCTCACAGAGTCTGGTTATGCCTCGGCTTAAGATGTAAAAGGAGAGCGAGATTTGGACTTCACTGAAAACTTCCCACGAAAAGGCGAACGTCCAAGAGGAGCTTCTGGTGGCTTGTCGGATCTGGGACTACAAATACTCTGGGGGATCTATGGCCGGTATTGTGATAAGTTTAGGGAACTCATTGATGCACTCTTCAGCTGGTGGAACTTTTCCATAGTTCCAGCAAGCTGCTTAACTTATTAGAGGTCTCTCTAGTCATATGAAGGGAGTGTCTGCAGCTTTGAAAGGGCATAATAAGTCTAGCTGGACTTTTCAGTTAGCTTACAATCTTATACTAGAGGAACAGTCTACAAGTAAGATCCTTGATGGTGAAAAGAAAGTAGAGGCTTTCAGTACAGACGTTGAAAGAAAAAAATCAGTTAAATCAGAAAAGAAACCCATTTAACCAAACTCAAAACCAATTTAATCAGAATTAGAACCAGTTTAATCAGGGCAATCAGAGGCCAAATGGGCAATCTTCTAACGCTTGTTTTTATTGTTCTGAGAGGGGACATGGTTATTGGTACTGTCCAAAACTGAAAAAGGCAAATAAAATAGGTTTATACAGGCCTGGATGGCAACAAAGCCAGTTTCACCAAGGCTTTTCTTGCAATCTATGACGAGGAAATGCACTTTTCTCAGCCTTTGCAGATGATGCAGAATCATCTTTGAGTTTCAATGATGAAGAGGATGCGGAGTTATTTGCTATGGCGGCAGCAATAGAGGGTCCAAAAAACGCTGGATGGATCATGGACACCGGGGCATCGGCCCACATGTGCTGGGACAAAGCAATTTTCACAAATTTAAAGCAAAATCCCCCGAAAAATATCTACTATGCCTGTGGCATGAGTGTCCAGTCATCGGCCCGGGGGATATATCTCTAATGGTAGATGTGGGGGGAAAGTTTGTAGAAAGAACTCTCCACAATGTTTTACATGTTCTAGATTTCAAAAAGAATCTCTTTTTTACGTCTTTAGTAGAGAGTAAGGGATTTGAGGTCACCCTTAAAGGGGGGAGACAGGTTGTTAGTAAGCTGGGAAAAATAGCAGTAACAGGAACAAGAGATGCTAGTAAGATGTACAAGATGGACATGGCTGAATGCAAAGAAAAAGATGTTTTGTATTCTTGTGTGTCATCTGAGAATGAGTTATGGCATAAGAGGTTAGGACATATCAATTATGAAAGTTTAAGAAAAATGGTGAATGCTGGGAAAGTTAAAGGTGTTCTCTCACATCTCAGTTTGTGAAAACATGCAATGGATGCTCACTAAGTTAGATTCATAAATTGCCATTCCCACAGGAATTGGAAAACAGAACTACAAAAGTTATACACCTCGTTCATTCGGATGTCCTCCGCCCATCCCAAGTAGCGTCGGCTGGAGGAGTACAATACATGGTCACTTCCACTGATGTTTTCTCCAGGTATATAATAGGCTATTTTTTGAGGAACTAGAGTGAAGTGAACAAGCGCTAAAAGTTTGTGTAATTTAGATAACAAATCCTGTTAGCACTAATAGTTTGTGTAAGTTAGGTAATAAATCCTATTAGCGCTAACAGTTTGTGTAATTTAGATAGCAATTTTTGTTAGCGCTAATAGTTTGTGTAAATTAGGTAACAATTGATGTAAGCAATTACAATTTGTGTAATTTAAATAAAAATTCTTGCTAGGGCTAACAGTTTGTGTATTTTAGATAACAATTCTTGTTAGCGCTAACAGTTTGTGTAAGTCATGTAATAATTCCTTTTAGCGCTAACAGTCTGTGTAATTTAGATAACAATTCTTGCTAGGGCTAACAATTTGAATAAGTTAGGTAACAATTCATGTTAGCGTTGTCAATTTGTGTAATTTAGGCAAAAATTCATGTTACCGCTAACAGTTTGTGTTATTTATATAACAATTCCTGATAGCGTTAACAGTTTGTGTAAGTTAGGTAACAATTCTTGTTCGCGCTAACAGTTTGTGTAAGTTAGGTAACAATTCATGTTCGCGCTAAAAATTTGTGAAATTAGATAACAATTATTGTTAGCCCTAACAGTTTGTGTAAATTTTCTGACAATTCCTGTTAGCTCTAATAGTTTGTGTAATATAAATAACAATTGCTGTTAGCAGTAACAGTTTGTGTAAGTTATGTTGAAATAAGAAATCTTAATACTCAGTAAAACAAGCTGTGAGGAGAGACTAAGTACTTAGAATATTTTTGGTCTAGGTAAGTTGTAATACTTAAATCATTTAGTGTGACAGTAGCAGTAGTACTTTTGACTGTATTGTACTTCTGCAAGGACACGCGTCAGAAAATGAACATCATACGGGTTTTTCGGGAAAGCGCCAACACACTTTACCACACGTCACACATCAAACAAATACTGTTGAAGGATCGGACGGACGGAGACTCAACCGATTGACCGCGAAGATAGTGGTACAACATTCGACAACAACCGTAGATGTGAATTGAGTGAACGGACGAGATTCACGTGGGTCCACAAATGACTCATCACCTTGTACGATCTCAGGTGACTTGGAGCACTTGATCAACAGTCTGTTGGACGCTACCATCCACTGCTGACTAAGCACCTTGAACACTAGTGTACGGGAATGTATTTGCATATCTGAAACACAGTAGTTTTAACTTAGCGGATTAGAATGTAGTGTTCCACTAAGTATATTTTTGTATAGTAGTCAAATAGGGTTTGGACATACTCACAGTACAAATAGTTTACTGATTTGGTACCTTGTCGTAGTGTAGTACAGTACTGCTAGTCCAAGTATAGACATCGGATTAGTTAGTTTTCAGTAGATACTCTCTGTGAGTATAAAGTTAGGACTAAGCCAAAATTGCAATCATCCAGTATTGAGATCTAACTCTCTATGGGACAGTTTTTGGAAAACTTCCAAGTGTTATATCTCATGGTATATTGGTTCAATTTCAGCTCCAATTTTGGGAATTGGCAGACTCCATGTGATACTATATTATTGTGGTTTATGGTGATATTTGGAAACTGTGAGTAATTTCTATGTTATATCAATGTTGGTTGTTTGATAGGATTTTTGGTAGCTTTTGCTGAAGTCTCTGTCTACATCCACTACTACTGATGGACCTCCACCTGCAACTGTGGTTGTAGAACAACATTTTATGGTATACTAGTTCAATTGAGCTGCAATTTTGGGAATTGGCAGAGTGCATAATATACTATATTATTGTGGTTTTTAGTGATATTTGGAAACTGTGAGTACTTTCTGTGTTATATCAAAGTTGGTTGTTTGATAAGACTTCTGGTACCTTTTACTGAAGTCTATATCTACATCTACTACTACTCGTGGACCTCCACCTGCAACTGTGGTTGTAGAACAACACTTACTAGAACTGTTACCTAACTTACACAAAATGTTAGCGCTAAAAGAAATTGTTACCTAACTTACACAAACTGTTAGCGCTAACATGAATTGTAACCTAACTTACATAAACTGTTAGCGCTAACAGGAATTGTTACCTCACTTACACAAACTGTTAACGCTAATAGGAATTGTAACATAACTTACACAAAGTTTTAGCGCTAATATGAATTGTTACCTAACTTACACAAACTGTTAGCGCTAACACGAATTTTTATCCAAATTACACAAATTGTTAGCGCTAACATGAATTTTACATAACATACACAAATTGTTAGCGCTGTTAGCGCTAACAAGAATTGTTACCAAACTTACACAAAATGTAAGCGCTAACATAAATTGTCACCTAACTTACACAAACTGTTACCGCTAAAAAGAATTGTTATCTAAATTAGAAAACCTATTAGCGCTAATAGGAGTTGTTACATAACTTACACAAACTATTAGCGCCAACAGCAATTGTTACCTAATTTACACAAATTGTTAAGCCCTACTAGGAATTGTTAGCTAACTTACACAGACTATTAGCGCTTAGAAGAATTGTTATCTAAATTACACAAACTGCTAGCGCTACCAAGAATTGCTACGTAACTTACAAAAACTGTAAGTGCTTACAGGAATTATTATCTAAATTACACAAATTGTTAGCTGTACGAATAAGTGTTATCTAAATTACACAAACTGTTAGCGGTAATAGGAATTGTGTCTAAATTATACAAACTGTTAGCGCTAACAACATTTGTTACCTATCTTACAGAAACTGTTAGCACTACAGGAATTGTGACCTAACTTACACAAAATGTTAGCCCTAATAAGAATTGTTACCTAACTTACACAAACTGTTAGCGATAACATGAATTGTTACCTAACCTACACAAACTGTTAGCGTTAATTGGAATTGTTACCAAATTTACACAAACTATTAGCGCTAAAAAGAATTGTTACCTAACTTAGACAAATTGTTAGCGCTAACAAGAATTGTTATCTAAATTACTTTAACTATTAGCTTTGACGCGAATTGTTACCTAAATTACACAAACTGTTAGCTTTAACATGAATTGTTACCTAAATTACACAAATCGTTAGCGCTAGCAGGAATTATTTTCTAACTTACACAAACGGTAAGCGCTAACAGGAATCGTTACCTAAATAAACAAACTGTTAGCGCTAACAAGAATTGTTATCTAAATTACACAAACTGGTAGCGCTAAGTGGAATTGTTACACAACTTATATAAACAAAAAGCGCTTACAGTAATTGTTATCTAAATTACACCAATTGTTAGCGCTAACAATAATTGTTATCTAAATTACACAAACTATTAGCGCTAACAGGAAATGTTACCTAACTTACACAAAATGTTAGCTCTCACATAAATTGTTATCTAAATAACACAAATTGTTAGCGCTAACATGAATTGTTACCTAACTTACACAAATTTTAGCAATTACTAGAATTATTATCTAAATTACACAAACAGTTAACGCTGATAGGAATTGTTACTATTACACAAACCGTTAGCGCTAACAAGAAATTTTATCTAAATTACACAAACTGGAAGCGCTAACACGAATTGCTACCTATCTTATATATACAGTAAGCGCTTTTAGGAATTGTTATCTAAATTACACAAACTTTTAGCGCTAACAATAATTGTTTTCTAAATAACACATACTATTAGCGCTAACAAGAATTATTACCTTACTAACACAAACTGTTAGCGCTAACAGGAATTGTTATCTAAATTACACAATTTGTTAGCGCTAACAGGAATTGTTACCTAACTTACACAAAGTGTTAGCGCTAACACAAATTCTTACCTAAATTACAAAAACTGTTAGCGGTAACAGGAATAATTATCGAAAGTACATAAACTGTTAGCGCCAACAAGAGTTTTCACCTAACTTATACACACTGTTACAGCTAACAAAAATAGTTACCTAAATTACACAAACTGTTAACCCTGACAGCAATTATTACATAATTTACACAAACTCTTAGCACTAACACGAATTGTTACCTTATTTACACAAACTCTTAGCGCTACCAGGAATTGTTACCTAACTTACACAAACTGTTAGCGCTTACAAGGATTATTATCTAAATTACACAAACTGCTAACGCTACAAGGAATTTTTACGTAACTTACAAAAATTGTAAGCGCTTACAGGAATTGATATCTAAATAACACAAACTGTAAGCGCTAATAATAGCTGTTATCTTAACAACACAAATTGTTAGAGCTAACAAGAATTGTTACCTAACTTACACAAAGTGTTAGCGCAAAAAAGAATTGTTACCTAGATTACACAAACTATTAGCGCTACCAAGAATTGTTATCTTAATTACACAAACTATTAGCGCTAACAGGAATTCTTATCTAAATTACAGAAACTGTTAGCTCTAACATGATTTTGACCTAAATTACACAAACTGTTAACGCTAACTGGAATTGTTACCTAACTTACATAAACAGTTAGCGCTAACAGGATTTGTTACCTAAAGACACAAATTGTTAGCGCTAACATGAATTGTTATCTAAATTACACAAACTGTTAGCGCTAAAAATAATTGATATCTAAATTACACAAACAATTAGCGCTAATAGGAAAGGTTACCTAACTTACACAAAATGTTAGTGCTATCACGAATTGTTATCAAAATAACACAAAGTGTTAGCACTAACACGAATTGTTACCTAACTTACACAATCTGTTAGCGCTAACAGGAATTGTTACCTAACTTACACAAACTATTAACGCTTATAGGAATTGTTGCTTAATTAACACAAACTTTTAGCAATAACTAGAATTATTATCTAAAGTACACAAACAATTAGCGCTAATAGGAATGTTACTTCACTTACACAAACTGTTAGCGGTAACAAGAATTGTTATCTAAATTACACAAACTGGTAGGGCTAACACGAATTGCTACCTAACTTACACAAAGTGTTAGCGATAACAGGAATTGTTATATAAATTACACAAACTGTTAACGCTAACAGAAATTGTTACCTAACTTACACAAATTGTTAGCGCTAACATGAATTGTTACCTAACTTATTTAAACTGTTAGCGCTAACATGAATTGTTATCTAAATTACACAAACAGTTAGCACTAACAGGAATTGTTACCTGACGTACACAAATTCTTAGCACTAACAAGAATTGTTATCTAAATTACACAAATTGTAAGCACTAAAAATAATTCTTATCTAAATTACACAAACTATTAGCGCTGATAGGAAATGTTTCCTAACTTACACAAAATGTTAGTGCTATCACGAATTGTTATCAAAATAACACAAAGTGTTAGCACAAACACGAATTGTTACCTAACTTACACAAAGTGTTAGCGATAACAGGAATTGTTATATAAATTACACAAACTGTTAACGCTAACAGAAATTGTTACCTAACTTACACAAATTGTTAGCGCTAACATGAATTGTTACCTAACTTATTTAAACTGTTAGCGCTAACATTAACTGTTATCTAAATTACACAAACTGTTAGCACTAAGAGGAATTGTTACCTGTCGTACACAAAATGCTAGCGCTAACAAAAATTGTTATCTAAATTACACAAATTGTTAGCGCTAAAAATAATTCTTATCTAAATTACACAAACTATTAGCGCAAATAGGAAATGTTACCTAAGTTACACAAAATGTTAGTGCTATCACGAATTGTTATCAAAATAACACAAAGTGTTAGCACTAACACGAATTGTTACCTAACTTATACAATCTGTTAGCGCTAACAGAAATTGTTACCTAACTTAAACAAACTATTAGTGCTAACAGAAATTCTTACTTAAATTACACAAACTGTTAGCGCTAATAGGAATTGTTATCTAGATTACATAAACAGTTAGCGCTTATAGGAATTGTTACCTAAAGAGACAAACTGTTAGCTCTAACATGATTTTGACCTAAATTACACAAACTGTTAACGCTAACTGGAATTGTTACCTAACTTACATAAACAGTTAGCGCTAACAGGATTTGTTACCTAAAGACACAAATTGTTAGCGCTAACATGAATTGTTATCTAAATTACACAAACTGTTAGCACAAACAAAAATTGTTACCTGACGTACACAAACTATTAGCGCTAACAAGAATTGTTTTCTAAATTACACAAATTGTTAGGGCTAAAAATAATTGTTATCTAAATTACACAAACTATTAGCGCTAATAGGAAATGTAACCTAACTTACACAATCTGTTAGCGCTAACAGAAATTGTTACCTAACTTACACAAACTATTAGCGCTAACAGGAATTGTTGCCTAACTAACACAAACTTTTAGCACTAACTATAATTATTATCTAAATTACACAAACAATTAGCGCTAATAGGAATGTTACTTTACTTACACAAACTGTTAGCGGTAACAAGAATTGTTATCTAAATTACACAAACTGGTAGGGCTAATTAGAATTGCTACCTAACTTATAAAAATATTAAGCGCTTACAGGAATTGTTATCTAAAAAACATAAACCATTAGCGCTAACAATAATTAATATCTAAATTACACAAACTTTTAGCACTAACAATAATTATTACCTAACTTATACAAACTATTAGCGCTAACAGGAATTGTTATCTAAATTACACAAATTAATAGCACTAACACGAATTGTTACCTAACTTACACAAAGTGTTAGCGATAACGGGAATTGTTATATAAATTACACAAACTCTTAGCGTTAACACGAATTGTTACCTAACTTACACAAATTGTTAGCGCTAACATGAATTGTTACCTAGCTTACTTAAACCGTTAGCGCTAACAGAAATTCTTAACTAAATTACACAAACTGTTAGCGCTAACAAGAATTGTTATCTTAATTACACAAACTGATAGCGCTAACACGATATGTTACCTAACACGATATGTTAACAAATTGTTAGCAGTAACATGAATGGTTACTTATATTACACAAATTGTTAGCACTAACAAGAATTGTTACCTAACTTACACAAACTCTTAGTGCTAACAAGAATTGTTTTCTAAATTACCCAAAGTGTTAGCGCTAACAGGAATTGTCAACTAACACGCATCTGTACAAACTAGAGATAAGTAACGTCACAGTACACCGTGTATAAACACGTGAGATAATTACAGACGTGGTCCCGGATGACCACCTTCCGTCGGCAGCAAATCTTCACCGTCCATCATTTCGAAGTTTCATCCAAGATGAAACTTTTATGTGACGCCTCGGTCTTTATGGTAAGTCTGAATAGTACAAACGGATCTTTGTAGAGTGTCTCAATTACCGACGCGTGTCCTAAAGTGTGTCACACCGTGAACTCCCTCACTCTTCACTGTAACATAAATTCTGGTATATACTAAACCACATTTTCCCAAAATATTCTAAGTACTAAGAAGACACTCCCCTCACCTATGAAGCTTAGTGAGGGCTAAAGCTTTCAAATCAACATTGTTATCTAAATAACACAAACTGTTAGCGCTAACATAAATTGTTACCTAAATTACACAAATTGTTAGCGCTAAGAAGAATTGTTACCTAACTTACACAAACTATTTTCGCTAACAAAAATTATTACATAACTTACACAAACTCTTAGCGCTAACAAAAATTGTTATCTAAATTATACAAACTGTTAGCGCTTACAAGAATTACTATCTAAATTACACAAAGTATTAGCGCTAACATGAATTGTTATATAAATTTCACAAAATAAAAGCGCTAATAGGAATTCTTACCTAACTTACACAAATTGTTAGCGCTAAAAGGAATTGTTACCTTACTTACACAAAATGTTAAGCTAACAAGAATTGTTATCTAAATAACATAAACAGTTAGAGCTTACAGGAATTGATACCTAACTAACACAAACTGTTATCTTAATTGCACAAACTGTTAGCGCTAACAAGAATTGTTACCTAACTTACACAAACTGTTAACGCTAACAAAAATAGTTATCTAAATTACACAAACTGTTAGCGCTAACATGAATTGTTACTTAACTTACACAATCTGTTAGCGCTAACAGGAATTTTTACCTAACTTACACAAATTGTTAGCGCTAACATGAATTGTTACCTAACTTACTTAAACTTTTAGCGCTAACATAAATTCTTAACTAAAATACACAAACTGTTAGTGCTAACAAGAATTGTTATCTTAATTACACAAACTGTTAACACTAACATGAATTGTTACCTAACTTACACAAACTGTTAACGCTAACAAAAATAGTTATCTTAATTACACAAACTGTTAGCGCTAACATGAATTGTCACCTAACTTACATAAACTGTTAGTGCTAACAAAATTGTTACCTAAATTATACAAACTGTTAGCTCTAACAGGAATTGTTACCTGATTTACATAAACTCTTAGCGCAAACAAGAATTGTTACCTAACTTACACAAACTGTTAGCGTTTGCAAGAATTTTATCTAATTTACACAAACTGTTAGCGCTAACATGAATTGTTACCTAAATTACACAAAATAATAGTGCTAACACGAAATGTTACCTAATTTACACAAACTGTTAGCGCTAACAAGAATTGTTTTCTAAATTACACAAATTGTTAGGGCTAAAAATAATTGTTATCTAAATTACACAAACTATTAGCGCTAATAGGAAATGTAACCTAACTTACACAATCTGTTAGCGCTAACAGAAATTGTTACCTAACTTACATAAACTATTAGCGCTAACAGGAATTGTTGCCTAACTAACACAAACTTTTAGCACTAACTATAATTATTATCTAAATTACACAAACAATTAGCGCTAATAGGAATGTTACTTCACTTACACAAACTGTTAGCGGTAACAAGAATTGTTATCTAAATTACACAAACTGGTAGGGCTAATTGGAATTGCTACCTAACTTATAAAAATATTAAGCGCTTACAGGAATTGTTATCTAAAAAACATAAACCATTAGCGCTAACAATAATTAATATCTAAATTACACAAACTTTTAGCACTAACAATAATTATTACCTAACTTATACAAACTATTAGCGCTAACAGGAATTGTTATCTAAATTACACAAATTAATAGCACTAACACGAATTGTTACCTAACTTACACAAAGTGTTAGCGATAACGGGAATTGTTATATAAATTACACAAACTCTTAGCGTTAACACGAATTGTTACCTAACTTACACAAATTGTTAGCGCTAACATGAATTGTTACCTAGCTTACTTAAACCGTTAGCGCTAACAGAAATTCTTAACTAAATTACACAAACTGTTAGCGCTAACAAGAATTGTTATCTTAATTACACAAACTGATAGCGCTAACACGATATGTTACCTAACACGATATGTTAACAAATTGTTAGCAGTAACATGAATGGTTACTTATATTACACAAATTGTTAGCACTAACAAGAATTGTTACCTAACTTACACAAACTCTTAGTGCTAACAAGAATTGTTTTCTAAATTACCCAAAGTGTTAGCGCTAACAGGAATTGTCAACTAACACGCATCTGTACAAACTAGAGATAAGTAACGTCACAGTACACCGTGTATAAACACGTGAGATAATTACAGACGTGGTCCCGGATGACCACCTTCCGTCGGCAGCAAATCTTCACCGTCCATCATTTCGAAGTTTCATCCAAGATGAAACTTTTATGTGACGCCTCGGTCTTTATGGTAAGTCTGAATAGTACAAACGGATCTTTGTAGAGTGTCTCAATTACCGACGCGTGTCCTAAAGTGTGTCACACCGTGACCTCCCTCACTCTTCACTGTAACATAAATTCTGGTATATACTAAACCACATTTTCCCAAAATATTCTAAGTACTAAGAAGACACTCTCCTCACCTATGAAGCTTAGTGAGGGCTAAAGCTTTCAAATCAACATTGTTACCTAACTTACACAAACTGTTAGCGCTAACAAGAATTGTTACCTAACACAAACTAATAGCAATAACAGGAATTGTTATCTAAATAACACAAACTGTTAGCGCTAACATAAATTGTTACCTAAATTACACAAATTGTTAGCGCTAAGAAGAATTGTTACCTGACTTACACAAACTATTTTCGCTAACAAGAATTATTACATAACTTACACAAACTCTTAGCGCTAACAAAAATTGTTATCTAAATTATACAAACTGTTAGCGCTTACAAGAATTACTATCTAAATTACACAAAGTATTTGCGCTAACATGAATTGTTACATAAATTTCACAAAATAAAAGCGCTAATATGAATTCTTACCTAACTTACACAAATTGTTAGCGCTAAAAGGAATTGTTACCTTACTTACACAAAATGTTAACGCTAACAAGAATTGTTATCTAAATAACATAAACTGTTAGCGCTTACAGGAATTGATACCTAACTAACACAAACTGTTATCTTAATTGCACAAACTGTTAGCGCTAACAGGAATTGTTACCTAACTTACACAAACTGTTAACGCTAACAAGAATAGTTATCTAAATTACACAAACTGTTAGCGCTAACATGAATTGTTACTTAACTTACACAATCTGTTAGCGCTAACAGGAATTTTTACCTAACTTACACAAATTGTTAGCGCTAACATGAATTGTTACCTAACTTACTTAAACTTTTAGCGCTAACATAAATTCTTAACTAAAATACACAAACTGTTAGTGTTAACAAGAATTGTTATCTTAATTACACAAACTGTTAACACTAACATGAATTGTTACCTAACTTACACAAACTGTTAACGCTAACAAAAATAGTTATCTTAATTACACAAACTGTTAGCGCTAACATGAATTGTCACCTAACTTACATAAACTGTTAGTGCTAACAAAATTGTTACCTAAATTATACAAACTGTTAGCTCTAACAGGAATTGTTACCTGATTTACATAAACTCTTAGCGCAAACAAGAATTGTTACCTAACTTACACAAACTGTTAGCGCTTGCAAGAATTTTATCTAATTTACACAAACTGTTAGCGCTAACATGAATTGTTACCTAAATTACACAAAATAATAGTGCAAACACGAAATGTTACCTAATTTACACAAACTGTTAGCGCTAACAGGAATTGTTAACTAACTTATACAAACTCTTAAGGCTAAAAGGAATTGTTATCTAAATATCACAAATTGTTAGTGCTAACAAGAATTGATACCAAACAAACACAAACTGTTAGCACTTACTAGGATTGTTATATAAATAACACAAATTGTTAGCGCTTACAGGAATTGTTATCTATCTTACACAAACTATTAGCGCCGTTAGGGCTAACATGAAATATTATCTTAATAGCACAAACTGTTAGCGCTAACAAGAATTGTTACCTAACTTACACAAACTGTTAGCGCTCACAATAATTGTTATCTAAATTCCACAAAATGTTAGCGCTCACAAGAATTGTTATCTAAATTCCACAAAATGTTAGCGCTTACATAAATTCTTACTTAACTTACACAAAATGTTAGCGCTAACATGAATTATTACCTAACTTACACAAACTGTTAGAGCTAACATGAATTGTTACTTATCTTACACAAACTGTTAGCGCTAACAAAATTTGTTTCCTAACTTACACAAAGTGTTAGTGGTAACATGAATTTTTATCTAAATTACATGAACTGTTAGCGCTAACAAGATTTGTTACCTACCTTACACAAACTCCTAGCGCTAACAGGAATTGTTACATAAATAACACAAACTGTTAGCGCTAATAGGAATTGTTACCTAACGAACACAAACTGTTAGCAAAAACATGAATTTCTACCTAACTAACACAAACTATTAGCGCTAAAAGGAATTGTTATCTAAATTACACAAACTGTAAGCGCTAACCTGAATTGTTACCTAACTTACACAAACTGTAACCGCTAACTGGAATTATTATCTAAATTACAAAAACTATTAGTGCTAACAGAAGTTGTTACCTTACTTACACAAACTGTTACAGCTAACAGGAATAGTTATATAAATTACACAAACTATTAGCTCTAGCAGCAATTGTTACCTAATTTACACAAACAATTAGCACTTACAGGAATTGTTACCTAATTTACACAAAGTGTTAGCGCTAATATGAATTGTTACCTAACTTACACAAACTATTATTGCTTACAAAAATTGTTATCTAAATTACACAATCTGCTAGCGCTACCAGGATTTGCTACCTAAATTACAAAAACTCTAAGCCCTTATAGGAATTGTTATATAAGTTACACAAAAAATGTTAGTGCTAACAAGAATTGTTGTCTAAATTACACAAATTGTTGGTGATAACAAATTGTTACCAAACTTTCACAAACTTTTAGCACTAATATGAATGATTATCTAAATTATAGAAACCATTAGGGCTAACAAAAAATGTTACCTAATTTACACAAACTGTTAGCGCTAACAAGAATTGTAACCTAACTTACACAAATTGTTAGCGCTAACAGGAATTATTTTCTAAATAAAACAAATTGTTATCGCTAACATGAATTTTCACCTTATTTACACAAACTGGTAGGCCTAATAAGAATTATTATCTAACTTACAACTTTTACCGCTAACACGAATTGTTACCTAACCTACACAAACTGTTAGCGTTAACATCAATTGTTACCTAACTTACACAAACTATTAGTGCTAACAATTGTTACCTAACTTACACAAGCTGATATCGCTAACGCAATTGTTATCAAAATTACACAAACTATTAGCGCTAACATGAATTATTACCTAATTTACACAAACTGTTAGGGCTAAAAATAATTGTTATCTAAAAAACACAAACTCTTAGCGCGAACATGAATTGTTACCTAACTTACACAAACTGTTAGCACTAACGAAATTGTTACCTTACTTACACAGATTGTTAGCGCTAACATGAATTGTTATTTAAATAAAACAAATTGTTAGCGCTTACAGGAATTGATACCTAACTAACACAAACTCTTTGGACTAACTAGGATTGTTATCTAAATAACACAAACTGTTAGCGCTAACATGAACTATTACCTAACTTACACAAACGGTTATCTTAAATGCACAAACTTTTAGCGCTAACAAGAATTGTTACCTAACTTACACAAACTGTAAGCGCTAACATGAATTGTTAGCTAAATTACACAAACTGTTATCGCTAACAAAAATTGTTACCTAACTTAAACAAACTGTTAGAGCTAACAATAATTGTTACCTAAATTACACAAACTCTTAGCACAAACTATAATTGTTACCTAACTTACACAAACTGTTAGCGCTTACAAGAATCATTATCTAAATTACACAAACTGTTAGCGCTAACAGGAATTGTTATCTAATTTACACGAACTATTAGCGCTAACATGAATTGTTACCTAAATTACACAAAATAATAGTGCTAACAAAAATTGTTACCTAATTTACACAAACTATTAGAGCTAACAGGAATTGTTACCTAACTTACACAAATTGTAAGTGCTAACAGGAATTGATACCAAACAAACACAAATTATTAGCACAAACTAGGATTGTTATATAAATAACACAAACTATTAGCGCTAACAGGAATTGTTATCTATCTTACACAAACTGTTAGCGCTGTTAGCGCTAACACGAAATGTAATCTTAATTCCACAAACTGTTAGCGCTTACAGGAATTGTTACCTAACTTACACAAACTATTAGCGCTCACAATAATTGTTATCTAAATTCCACAAAATGTTAGCACTTACAGAAATTCTTACTTAACTTACACAAAATGTTAGCGCAAATAGAAATTGTTATCTAAACTACACAAACGGTTAGCGCTAACCTGAATTATTACCTAACTTACAAAAACTGTTAGAGCTAACATGAATTGTTACTTAACTTACACAAACTGTTAGCGCTAACAAAATTTGTTTCCTAACTTACACAAAGTGTTAATGGTAACAGGAATATTTATCTAAATAACATCAACTGTTAGCGCTAACAAGAATTTTACATAACTTACAGAAATTGTTAGCGCAGTTAGCTCTAACAAGAATTGTTATAAAAATTGCATAAACTGGTAACGTTAACCGGATTTGTTACCTAACTTACACAAACTCTTGGGGCTAACACAAATTGTTATCTTAATTACACAAACTCTTAACGCTAACAGGAATTGTTACATAAATAACACAAATTGTTAGCGCTAACAGGAATTGTTACCTTACTAACACAAACTGTTAGCAGTAACATGGATTTCTACCTAACTTAGACAAACTGTTAGCGCTAAAAGGAATTGTTATCTAAATTACACAAACTGTTAGCGCTAATCTCAATTGTTACCTAACTAACACAAACTATAACCGCTAACAGGAATAGTTAAATAAATTAAACAAACTATTAGCGCTAGCAGCAATTGTTACCTAATTTACACAAACAATTAGCACATACAGGAATTGTTACCTAATTTACACAAAGTGTTAGCACTAATAGGAATTGTTACCTAACTTACACAAACTATTTTCGCTTACAAAAATTGTTATCTAAATTACACAAACTGCTAGCGCTACCAGGATTTGCTACCTAAAGTACAAAAACCTTAAGCGCTTATAGGAATTGTTATATAAATTACACAAACTGTTAGCCCTAAGAATAACTATTATCTAAATTACACAAACTGTTAGAGCTAACAGGAATTGTTGTCTAAATTACACAAACTGTTAGCGCTTACAAGAATTGTTACCTAACTTTCACAAACTTTTAGCACTAATATGAATGATTATCTAAATTACAAAAACTATTACCACTAACAAAAATTGTTACCTAACTTACACAAACTGTTAGCGCTAACAAGAATTGTAACCTAACTTAACAAACAGCTAGCGCTAACAGGAATTGTTTTCTAAATTACACAAATTGTTATCGCTAACATGAATTTTCACCTTATTTACACAAACTATTAGTGCTAACAATAATTGTTACCTAACTTACACAAGCTCTTATCGCTAACAGCAATTGTTATCTAAATTACACAAACTGTTAGCGCTAAAAGGAATTATCACGTAATTTACACAAATTGAGAGCGCTAACAGGAATTGTTATCTAAATAACACAAATTGTTAGCGCCAAAAGGAATTGATACCTAACTTACACAAACTGTTAGGACTAACTGGGATTGTTATCTAAATGACACAAACTGTTAGCACTAATAGGAACTGTTGCCTAACTTAAACAAATGGTTATCTTAAATGCACAAAATTTTAGCAGTAATAGGAATTGTTACCTAACTGACACAAACTGTTAGCGCTTATAAGAATTGTTATCTAAATTACACAAACTATTAGCGCTAACATGAATTGTTAGCTAAATTACACAAACGGTTATCGCTGACACAAATTGTTATCTAAATTACAAAAATTGTTAGCACTAACAAGAGTTGTTACCTAACTTACACAATTTGTTACGTCTAACAGGAATAGTTATCTACATTACACAAACTATTAGCGCTAACAACTATTGTTACCTAATTTACACAAACTATTGTCACTAACAAGAATTGTTACCTAACTTACACAAACTGTTAGCGCTAACAATAATTGTTATCTAAATTACACAAACTGTTAGCGCTAACAATAACTATCATCTAAATTACACAAACTATTAGCGCAATCAGAAATTATTGTCTAAATTACACAAACTGTTAGCGCCAACAGGAATTAGTATCTAAATAACACAAACTGTTAGCGCTAATAAGAATTGTTATCTAAATTACACAAACTGTTATCACTAACATGAATTTTCACCTTATTTACACAAACTGGTAGGCCTAATAAGAATTGTTATCTAACTTACACAAACAGTTAGCGCTAACACGAATTATAACCTAACCTACACAAACTGTTAGTGCTAACAATAATTGTTACCTAACTTACACAAGCTGTTATCGCTAACAGCAATTGTTATCTAAAATACACAAACTGTTAGCGCTAACAGAAATTGTAACCTAATTTACACAAACTGTTAGGGCTAACAATAATTGTTATCTAAATAACACAAACTGTTACCGGGAACATGAATTGTTTCCTAACTTAGACAGATTGTTAGCCCTAATACGAATTGTTATCTAAATAACACAATTTGTTAGCGCTAACAGGAATTGATACCTAACTAACACAAACTGTTAGGACTAACTGGGGTTGTTATCTAAATAACCCAAACTGTTAGCGCTAACATGAACTGTTACCTAACTTACACAAGCGGTTATCTTAAATGCACAAACTATTAGCGGTAATAGGAATTGTTACCTAACTTACACAAACTGTTAGCGCTTATAAGAATTGTTATCTAAATTACTCAAACTGTTAGCGCTACCAAGAATTGTAACCTAAATTACACAAACTATTATCGCTAACACAAATTGTTACCTAACTTACAAAAACTGTTCGTGCTAACAGGAATTGTTACTTGACTTACACAAACTCTTAGCGCTAAAAGGAATTGTTATATAAATTACACAAACTGTTAGCGCTAACAAGAATTGTTATCCAAATTACAAAAACTGTTAGCAATAACAGGAGTTCTTACCTAACTTACACAAACTGTTACGGCTAGCAGGAATAGTTATATAAATTAAACAAACTGTTAGCGCTAGCAGCAATTGTTACCTAATTTACACAAAGAGTTAGCACTAATTGGAATTGTTACCTAATTTACACAAACTGTTAGCGCTAACAGGAATTGTTACCTAACTTACACAAACTATTAGCGCTAACAAAAATTGTTACCTAACTTACACAAACTTTTAGCGCTAAAAGGAATTGTTATCTAAATTACACAAACTGTTAGGGATAACAGGAATTGTTATCTTAATTATACAAACTGTTATGGCTAAAAAGAATTGTTACTTAACTTACACAAACTGTCACCGCTAACTGGATTTGTTACCTTACTTACGCAAACTGTTAGCGCTAACGGGAATTGTTATATAAACTATACAAATTGTTAGCGCTAAAAAGACTTTTTACCTAACTTATGCAAAGTGTTAGCGCTAACTGGAATTGTTATCTAAATTACACAAACCGTTAGCGGTAAAAGGAATTATTACCTTACTTACACAAACAGTTAGCGCTAACATGAATTGTTATCTACATTACACAATTTGTTAGCGCTAACAGGAATTGTTACCTAACTTTCACAAACTGTTAGGGCTAATAGGAAATGTTACCTCAATTACTCAGATTGTTAGTGCTAACAAGAATTGTTATCTTACTTACACAAACTGTTAGAGCTAACAAGAAATGTTACCTAACTTACACAAACTGTTAGTGCTAACAAGAAATGTTACCTAACTTACACAAATTGTTAGATCTAAAAAAATTGTTACCTAACTTACACAAGCTATTAGCGCTAACAAAAATTGTTACCTAACTTACACAAACTATTTGCACTAATAAGAATTGTCACCTAACCTACACAAAATGTAAACGGTAAAAAGAATTGTTACCTAACTTACACAAAATGTTAGCCCTAACTGGAATTGTTATCTAAATTACACAAATTGTTAGCGCTAACAGGAATTGTTACCTAACTAACACAAACTATTTGCGCTAAAAACAATTGCTATCTGAATTACACAAACTGTTAGCGCTAACAGGAATTGTTACCTTACTTACACAAACTGTTAGCACTAACTAGAATTGTTTTCTAAATTACACTAAGTGTTAGCGCTAACATGAATTGTTACCTAAGTTACACAATCAGTTAGCGCTAACATGAATTGTTACCTAACTTTCACAAACTGTTAGGGCTAATAGGAATTGTTACCTATTTTACACATAGTGCTAGCGCTAACAGGAATGATTACCTAACTTACACAAACTGTTAGCGCTAACACGAATGGTTACCTAAGTTACACAACCAGTTAGCGCTAACATGAATTGTTACTTAACTTTCACAAACAGTTATGGCAAATAGGAAATGTTACCTCAATTACTCAGATTGTTAGTGCTAACAAGAATTCTTATCTTACTTACACAAATTATTAGCGCTAACAAGAAATGTTACCTAACTTACACAAACTGTTAGTGCTAACAAGAATTGTTACCTAACTTACAGAAATTGTTAGCGCTAAAAAAAATAGTTACCTAACTTACACAAGCTGTTAGCGCTAACAGAAATTGTTACCTAACTTACACAAACTATTTGCCTAACAGGAATTGTTACCTAACTTACACAAGATGTTAGCGCTAACAAGAATTGTTACTTAACTTACACAAAGTGTTAGCGCTAACTGGAATTTTTACCTTACTTACACAAAGTGTTAGCGCTAACTGGAATGGTTATCTAAACTACACAAACTGTTAGTGCTAAAAATAATTGTTACCTAACTTACACAAGCTGTTAACGCTAACTAGAATTGTTACCTTACTAACACAAACAATTAGCGCTTACTGGAATTGTTATCTAAATTATACAAACTGTTAGCGCTAAAAAGAATTGTTACCTAACTTACACAATATGTTAGCGCTAAGAAGAATTTTAACCTTACTTACACAAAGTGTTAGCGCTATCTGGAACTGTCACCTAACTTACACAGAATGTTAGCGCTAACAGGAATTGTTATCTAAATTATACAAACTGTTAGCGCTAACAAGAATTGTTACCTTACTTACACAAACTGATAGCACTAACTGGAAATGTTTTCTAACTAACACAAACTGTTAGCGCTAACAAAAAATGTTACCTAACTTACACAAACTGTTAGTGCTAACAGGAATTGTTACCTAACTTAAACAAATTGTTAGCGCTAACAGGAATTGTTATCTAACTTACACAAACTGATAGCGCTAACAAGAATTGTTATCTAACTTGCACAAATTGTTAGCGATAACAAGAATTGTTACTCAATTTACAGAAACTGTTAGCGATAACATGATTTGTTATCTAAATTACAGAAACAGTTAGCGCTAACAGGAACTATTATCTAACTTACACAAACTGTTAGCGCTAGCAAGAATGGTTACCTAACTTACACAAATTGTTAGCGATAACAGGAATTGTTATCTAAATTACACAAACTGTTAGCAATTACAGGAATTTTTATCTAAATTACACAAATTGTTTGCGATAACAACAATTGTTACATAAATTACAAAAATAAGCAGCGATAACAAGAATTGTTACCTAAATTACACAAATAGTTAGCGATAACATTCTTTCAGACATTTTTTCAAACCAGCCCGTTTTTTCAGTGCGCTTTTTTCACACCATTTTTTCACACCGTTTTTCCATATCGTTTTTTCACACCGTTTTTATACCGTTTTCAACCGTTTTTTAAGACCATGTTTATGAGCCTTTCAGACTTTTTTCCAACTGTTTTTTCAAACTATTTTTCCAAATCGTTTTTTTGGTCCATTTATTCAAAATGTTTTTCCGACAGTTTATTCGGACTGTTTTTTCAGACCCTATTCTTAGACCGTTTTTTCAGACCCTTTTTTTGTACCTTTTTTTCCAACCGTTTTTTCAAATTGTTTTTCAGACCGTTTTTTCAAGAAATTGTTAGCGCTAAAAAAAATAGTTACCTAACTTACACAAGCTGTTAGCGCTAACAGAAATTGTTACCTAACTTACACAAACTATTTGCCTAACAGGAATTGTTACCTAACTTACACAAGATGTTAGCGCTAACAAGAATTGTTACTTAACTTACACAAACTGTTAGCGCTATCAGGAATTTTTACCTTACTTACACAAACTATTACCTCTAACAGGAATGGTTATCTAAACTACACAAACTGTTTGTGCTAAAAAGAACTGTTACCTAACTTACACAAGCTGTTAACGCTAACTAGAATTGTTACCTTACTAACACAAACAATTAGCGCTTACTGGAATTGTTATCTAAATTATACAAACTGTTAGCGCTAAAAAGAATTGTTACCTAACTTACACAATATGTTAGCGCTAAGAAGAATTTTAACCTTACTTACACAAAGTGTTAGCGCTATCTGGAACTGTCACCTAACTTACACAGAATGTTAGCGCTAACAGGAATTGTTATCTAAATTATACAAACTGTTAGCGCTAACAAGAATTGTTACCTTACTTACACAAACTGATAGCACTAACTGGAAATGTTTTCTAACTAACACAAACTGTTAGCGCTAACAAAAAATGTTACCTAACTTACACAAACTGTTAGTGCTAACAGGAATTGTTACCTAACTTAAACAAATTGTTAGCGCTAACAGGAATTGTTATCTAAATTTTACAAACTGTTAGCGCTAAAAAGAATGGTTACTTAACTTACACAAACAGTTACCGCTAACTGGAATTGTTACCTTACTTACGCAAACTGTTAGCGCTAACTGGAATTGTTATCTAAACTACACAAACTGTTAGCGCTAAAAGGAATTGTTACCTTACTTACACATAGTAGTAAGTCTTTTCAGACACTAGCAAACTAGTTTTCGGATTCTAAGATTGGCAGTGGTAGTGGTAGAAGTAGTGGTCCTAGAAGGTCACATTTGACATGCTATTACTGTGATGAAAAAGGGCATGCGTTCAAAATGTGTAACGCATACAAGAGAGCGAAAGCCACAAGAAATTTTCGCTCAAGATGGGACAAAAGTCGGGTTCCTTCTCAATTAAGTGGTCGCCCAACTGCTCTCTTCAACGTCCTGAAGGAGGAGGACGTGAGCAGCTTTCCCGACAATTGTTACCTAAATTACACAAACATTTAGTGATAACAATAATTGTTACGTAAATTACACAAACAGTTAGCGATAACAAGAATTGTTACCTAAATTACACAAACTGTTAGCGATAACAAGAATTGTTACCTAAATTACAGAAACAGTTAGCGATAACAAGAATTGTTACCTAACTTACACAAAGTGTTAGTGATAAAAAAAATTCCAGTTAGCGCTTATAGTTTGTGTAAATTAGATAACAATTCTTGTTAGCGCTAAAAGTTTGTGTAAGTTAGGTAACAATTCTTGTTAGTGCTAACAGTTTGTGTAGTTTAGATAATAATTCATGTTAGCGCTAACAGTTTGGTTAAGTTAGGTAACAATTCTTGTTAGCGCTAACAATTTGTGAAGTTTAGATAACAATTCCTAATAGCGCTAAAAGTTTGTGTAAGATAGGTAACAATTCTTGTTAGCGCTAACAGTTTGTGTAATTTAGATAACAACTCCTGTTAGCGCTAATAGTTTGTGTAATTTAGATAACACGTCTTGTTAGCGCTAATAGTTTGTGTAGTATAGATAAAATTTCTTGTTAGCGCTAATAGTTTGTGTAAGTTAGGTAACAATTCCTGTTAGCGCTAACAGTTTGTGTAAGTTAGGTTACATTTCTTGTTAACGCTAATAGTTTGTGTAAGTTAGGTCACAATTCCTGTTAGTGCTAACAGTTTGTGTAATTTAGATAACAACTCCTATTTGTGCTAATAGTTTGTGTAATTTAGATAACAATTCTTGTTAGCGCTAACAGTTTGTGTAGTTAGGTTACAATTCCTGTTAGCGCTAACAAATTGTGTAGTTTAGATAACAATTCTTGTTAGCGCTAATAGTTTGTGTTAGATAGGTTACAATTCATATAAACGCTAACATTTTTGTGTAATTTAGATAACAACTCCTGTTAGCGCTAACAGTTTGTGTAAGTTAGGTAACAATTCCTGTTAGCTCTAACAGTTTGTGTAAGTTAGGTTACAATTCCTGTTAGCGCTAACAGTTTGTGTAAGTTAGGTAACAATTCCTGTAAGAGCTAATAGTTTGTGTAATTTACATAAAATTTCTTGTTAGAGCTAACAGTTTGTGTAAGTTAGGTAACAATTCCAGTTAGCGCAAACTGTTTGTGTAAGTTAGGTTACATATCTTGTTTACGCTAACAGTTTGTGTAAGTTAGGTCACAAGTCCTATTAGCGCTAACAGTTTGTTTAGTTTAGATAACAATTCTTGTTTGCGCTAATAGTTTGTGTTAGTTAGGTTACAATGTTTGTTAGCGCTAATAGTTTGTGTAAGTTTGGTAACAATTCCTGTTACGGCTAACTGTTTGTGTAATTTAGATAACAACTCCTATTAGTGCTAATAGTTTGTGTAATTTAGATAACAATTCCTGTTAGCGCTAACAATTTGTGTTGTTAGGTTACAATTCATGTTAGCGCTAACAAATTTTGTAGTTTAGATAACAATTCTTGTAAGCGCTAATAGTTTGTGTAAGATAGGTTACAATTCATGTTAGCGCTAACAATTTTGTGTAGTTTATATAACAACTCCTGTTAGCGCTAACTGTTTGTGTAAGTTAGGAAACAATTCCTGTTAGCGCTAACAGTTTGTGTTAGTTAGGTAACAATTCCTATTAGCGCTAATAGTTTGTGTAAATTAGATAACAATTCTTGTTAGCGTTAAAATTTTGTGTAAGTTAGGTAACAATTCTTGTTAGCGCTAACAGTTTGTGTAGTTTAGATAATAATTCATGTTAGCGCTAACAGTTTGTGTAAGTTAGGTAACAATTCAAGTAAGCGCTAACAGTTTGTGTAAGTTATGTAACAATTCTTGTTAGCGCTAACAGTTTGTGAAGTTTAGATAACAATTCCTAATAGCGCTAAAAGTTGGTGTAAGTTAGGTAACAATTCTTGTTAGCGCTAAGAGTTTGTGTAATTTAGATAACAACTGCTGTTAGCGCTAGTAGTTTGTGTAATTTAGATAACACGTCCTATTAGCGCTAAAAGTTTGTATAAGTTAGGTAACAAGTCCTGTTAGCGCTAATAGTTTGTGTAGTATAGATAAAATTTCTTGTTAGTGCTAATAGTTTGTGTAATTTAGATAACAATCCTGTTAGCGCTCTTCAATCGATGAGTCAAAATTCTGTTAGGCTAAATTGTGTAGTTTAGATAACAATTTTGTTGGCGTAACGTTTGTCGAGATAGGTTCAATTCTAACGGTTTTTGTGATAATGAGCTCGTGTTGCATTTAACAGTTTGTGTAAGTTAGGTAACAATTCCTGTTAGCGCTAACACGTTGTGTTGGTTAGGTTACAATTCTTGTTAGCGCTAACAGTTTCTGTAGTTTAGGTAAAAATACTTGTTTGGGCTAACAGTTTTTGTTTGTTAGGTTACAATTCTTGTTAGCTCTAACCGTTTGTGTAGTTTAGATAACAATTCTTGTTAGCGCTAACAGTTTGTGTTAGTTAGGTTACAATTCATGTTAGCGCTAACAGTTTTGTGTAATTTAGATAGCAATTCTTGTTAGCGCTAACAGTTTGTGTAAGTAAGGTAATAATTCCTGTTAGCTCTAACAGTTTGTGTAGTTTAGATAAATTTTCTTGTTAGCGCTAACAGTTTGTGTAAGTTAGGTAACAATTCCAGTTAGCGCTAACAGTTGGTGTAAGTTAGGTTACAATTCTTGGTTGCGCTAACAGTTTGTGTAAGTTAGGTAACAATTCCTGTTAGCGCTAACTGTTTGTGTTAGTTAGGTTTCAATTCTTGTTAGCGTTAACAGTTTGTGTAATTTAGATAATAACTCCTGTTAGCGCTAATAGTTTGTGTAATTTAGATAACACGTCCTGTTAGCGCTAACAGTTTGTGTAAGTTAGGTAACAAGTGGTGTTAGCGCTAATAGTTTGTGTAGTTTACATAAAAATTCTTGTTAGCGCTAACAGTTTGTGCAAGTTAGGTAACAATTCCAATTAGCGCTAACTGTTTGTGTAAGTTAGGTTACATTTCTTGTTAACGCTAACAGTTTGTGTAAGTTAGGTCACAATTCCTATTAGCGCTAACAGTTTGTTTAGTTTAGATAACAATTCCTGTTTGCGCTAATAGTTTGTGTTAGTTAGGTTACAATGTTGTTAGCGCTAATAGTTTGTGTAAGTTTAGTAACAATTCCTGTTACGGCTAACAGTTTGTGTAATTTAGATAACAACTCCTATTAGTGCTAATAGTTTGTGTAATTTAGATAACAATTCTTGTTAGCGCTAACAGTTTGTGTTGTCAGGTAACAATTCCTGTTAGCGCTAACATATTGTGTAGTTTAGATAAAAATTCTTGTTAGCGCTAACAGTTTGTGTTAGATAGGTTACAATTCATGTTAGCGCTAACAATTTTGTGTAATTTATATAACAACTCCTGTTAGCGCTAATAGTTTGTGTAAGTTAGGAAACAATTCCTGTTAGCGCTAACAGTTTGTGTTAATTAGGTTACAATTCTTGTTAGCGCTAATAGTTTGTGTAAATTAGATAACAATTCTTGTTAGCGCTAAAAGTTTGTGTAAGTTAGGTAACAATTCTTGTTAGCGCTAACAGTTTGTGTAGTTTAGATAATAATTTATGTTAGCGCTAACAGTTTTTGTAAGTTAGGTAATAATTCCAGTTAGCGCTAGTAGTTTGTGTGAGTTAGGTAACAATTCAAGCTAACAATTTGTGAAGTTTAGATAACAATTCCTGTTAGCGCTAATAGTTTGGGTAATTTAGATAACACGTCCACTTAGCGCTAACAGTTTGTGTAAGTTAGGTAACAAGTCCTGTTAGCGCTAATAGTTTGTGTAGTATAGATAAAATTTCTTGTTAGCGCTAATAATTTGTGTAAGTTAGGTAACATTTCCAGTTAGCGCTAACAGTTTGTGTAAGTTAGGTTACATTTCTTGATAACGCTAACAGTTTGTGTAAGTTAGGTCACAATTCTTGTTAGCGCTAACAGTTTGTTTAGTTTAGATAACAATTCCTGTTAGTGCTAATAGTTTGTGTTAGTGAAGTTACAATTCCTGTTAGCGCTAACAGTTTGTGTAAGTTAGGTAACAATTCCTGTTACGGCTAACAGTTTGTGTAATTTAGATAACAACTCCTATTAGTGCTAATAGTTTGTGTAATTTAGATAACAATTCCTGTTAGCGCTTACAGTTTGTGTAAGTTAGGTAACATTTCCTGTTAGCGCTAACAGTTTCTGTAGTTTAGATAAAAATTCTTGTTAGCGCTAACAGTTTTTGTTAGTTAGGTTACAATTCCTGTTAGCGCTAACCGTTTGTGTAGTTTAGATAGAAATTCTTGTTAGCGCTAACAGTTTGTGTTAGTTAGGTTACAATTCATGTAAGCGGTAACAGTTTTGTGTAGTTTAGATAACAATTCTTGTTAGCGCCAGCAGTTTGTGTAAGTTAGGTAATAATTCCTGTTTGCGCTAAAAGTTTGGGTTAGTTAGGTTACAATTCTTGTTAGCGCTAATAATTTGTGTAAGTTTGGTGACAATTCCTATTACGACTAACAGTTTCTGTAATTTAGATAACAACTCCTGTTAGCGCTAACAGTTTGTGTTGTTAGGTTACAATTCCTGTTAGCACTAACAAATTGTGTAGTTTAGATAACAATTCTTGTTACTGCTAACAGTTTCTGTTAGATAGGTTACAATTCATGTTAGCGCTAACAGTTTTGTGTAATTTAGAAAACAACTCCTTTTAGCGCTTATAGTTTGTGTAATTTAGATAACACGTCCTGTTAGCGCTAACAGTTTGTGTAAGTTAGGTCACAATTCCTGTTAGCGCTAACAGTTTGTTTAGTTTAAATAACAATTCCTGTTAGTGTTAACAGTTTGTGTAATATAGATAACAACTCCTATTAGTGCTAATAGTTTGTGTAATTTAGGAAAAAAATTCTCGTTAGCGCTAACAGTTTGTGTAAGTTAGGCAACAATTCTTGTTAGCGCTAACAGTATCTGTAGTTTAGATAAAAATTCTTGTTAGCGCTAACAGTTTTTGTTAGTTAGGTTACAATTCCTGTTAGCTCTAACCGTTTGTGTAGTTTAGATAACAATTCATGTTAGCGCTAACAGTTTGTCTTAGTTAAGTAACAATTCCTGTTAGCCCTAACAGTTTGTGTAGTTTTGATAGATTTTCCTGTTAGAGCTAACAGTTTGTGTTAGTTAGGTTACAATTCTTGTAAGCGCTAACAGTTTGTGTAATTTAGATAACAACTCCTGTTAGGGCTAATATTTTGTGTAATTTAGATAACACGTCCTGTTAGCGCTAACAGTTTGTGTAAGTAAAGTATCAAGTCCTGTTAGCGCTAACAGTTTGTGTAATTTAGATAACAACTCCTATTAGTGCTAATAGTTTGTGTAATTTAGATAACAATTCTTGTTAGCGCTAACAGTTTGTGTTGTCAGGTAACAATTCCTGTTAGCGCTAACAAATTGTGTAGTTTAGATAAAAATTCTTGTTAGCGCTAACAGTTTTGTGTAATTTATATAACAACTCCTGTTAGCGCTAACAGTTTGTGTAAGTTAGGAAACAATTCCTGTTAGCGCTAACAGTTTGTGTTAATTAGGTTACAATTCTTGTTAGCGCTAATAGTTTGTGTAAATTAGATAATAATTCTTGTTAGCGCTAAAAGTTTGTGTAAGTTAGGTAACAATTCTTGTTAGCGCTAACAGTTTGTGTAGTTTAGATAATAATTTATGTTAGCGCTAATAGTTTTTGTAAGTTAGGTAATAATTCTAGTTAGCGCTAATAGTTTGTGTAAGTTAGGTAACAATTCAAGCTAACAATTTGTGAAGTTTAGATAACAATTCCTGTTAGCGCTAATAGTTTGTGTAATTTAGATAACACGTCCAGTTAGCGCTAACAGTTTGTGTAAGTTAGGTAACAAGTCCTGTTAGCGCTAATAGTTTGTGTAGTATAGATATAATTTCATGTTAGCGCTAATAATTTGTGTAAGTTAGGTAACATTTCCAGTTAGCGCTAACAGTTTGTGTAAGTTAGGTTACATTTCTTGATAACGCTAACAGTTTGTGTAAGTTTGGTCACAATTCTTTTTAGCGCTAACAGTTTGTTTAGTTTAGATAACAATTCCTGTTAGTGCTAATAGTTTGTGTTAGTGAAGTTACAATTCCTGTTAGCGCTAACAGTTTGTGTAAGTTAGGTAACAATTCCTGTTACCGCTAACAGTTTGTGTAATTTAGATAACAACTCCTATTAGAGCTAATAGTTTGTGTATTTTAGATAACAATTCCTGTTAGCGCTTACAGTTTGTGTAAGTTAGGTAACAATTCCTGTTAGGGCTAACAGTTTCTGTAGTTTAGATAAAAATTCTTGTTAGCGCTAAGAGTTTTTGTTAGTTAGGTTACAATTCCTGTTAGCGCTAAGAGTTTTGTGTAATTTAAATAACAATTCTTGTTAGCGCCAGCAGTTTGTGTAAGTTAGGTAATAATTCCTGTTTGCGCTAATAGTTTGGGTTAGTTAGGTTACAATTCTTGTTAGCGCTAATAGTTTGTGTAAGTTTGGTAACATTTCCTATTACAACTAACAGTTTGTGTAATTTAGATAACAACTCCTGTTAGCGCTAACAGTTTGTGTTGTTAGGTTACAATTCCTGTTAGCACTAACATATTGTGTAGTTTAGATAACAATTCTTGTTACCGCTAACAGTTTGTGTTAGATAGGTTACAATTCATGTTAGCGCTAACAGTTTGTGTAAGTTAGGTCACAATTCGTGTTAGCGCTAACAGTTTGTTTAGTTTAAATAACAATTCCTGTTAGTGCTAACAGTTTGTGTAATATAGATAACAACTCCTATTAGCGCTAACAATATCTGTAGTTTAGATAAAAATTCTTGTTAGCGCTAACAGTTTTTGTTAATTAGGTTACAATTCTTGTTAGCTCTAACCGTTTGTGTAGTTTAGATAACAATTCTTGTCAGCGCTAACAGTTTGTGTTAGTTAAGTAACAATTCTTGTTAGCCCTAACAGTTTGTGTAGTTTTGATAGATTTTCCTGTTAGAGCTAACAGTTTGTGTAAGTTAGGTAACAATTCCTGTTAGCGCTAACATTTTGTGTTAGTTAGGTTACAATTCTTGTTAGCGCTAACAGTTTGTGTAATTTAGATAACAAATCCTGTTAGGGCTAATATTTTGTGTAATTTAGATAACACTTTTTGTAAGCGCTAAAAGTTTGTGTAAGTAAGGTAACAAGTCCTGTTAGCACTAATAGTTTGTGTGGTTTAGATAAATTTTCTTGTTAGCGCTAACTGTTTGTGTAAGTTAGGTTACCTTTCTTGTTAACGTTAACAGTTTGTGTTAGTTAGGTTACAATTTTTGTTAGCGCTAATAGTTTGTGTAAGTTTGGTAACAATTCTTGAAGTTCGTCCGCTGAAATGACGATTCAGTCAATACTTCTCTTCAAAAAATGACGACAGACTTCGTCCGTTTTCCACGTATTCTTTCATCACCGAAGATGAACCTACATGTGTAACTTTGGTCCTCAAATGTAACTGTACCTTTTCTTCTAGAACAACCAATCTTAACTTTCTCACGGACCGACACGTGTGCCTGACGGACAACGTATCTGTGTACTCCCTTTCGAGTTACATACTAACTAAATCATGTCCTAGTCAATTTATCTTCACACAAACTGACTCATATTTAGAACACCTTTCTTGCGCAGACTGCTATAGCTGCTATTGATCTGCTACGACTGCTATGACTGCTATGACTGCTATGATCTGTCACCGCAGCTGTGATATTAGAGCAGCGCAGCTGCGATGTCAAATCAGAGCAACATAGTTGCACAGCAACAAGTGTAGAGTGCTCAAGGTTTCTAGCTGCGAAGTCAGACTTAGCAAAGCATGGCAGCATAACAGCAAGATATAGAGAGGAATCAAGGTTTCCAAAACAACACTCCCCTAAACCTTTAGACTCTCTCAGCCAATGAGTCCACATTCCTCTCTACATAACTTCAACCTAGGTGCAGGTAAAGGCTTAGTCATCATATGTGCTACCATCTTCTCACCCGGAAGATAACTTAGCTTTAAAATTCTGTTCATCACCTTCTTTCTTACAAAATGCAGCTTGATGTCAATGTGCTTGCTTTTAAAGTGATGACTCGGGTTGGATACAATCGCAATAGCTGCCTGGTTGTCACACCACACTATTTGAGGTCCGGATTGCATAAAATGAAGTTCTTAGAGGATCGACTTCACCCATAGTAACTCCTTGAAAACTGAGCTTGCTGCCATATATTCAGCCTCCATTGTAGACTGAGCAATAACCTTTTAAAGCTCGCTACTCTAGCATCATGTTCCAGTGCCAATCTTCTAAATGAATCTAGTGGTGGAACGGCGGCTTGGCATGTCTCTATAGCTAGCATCACTCCACGTCTGAATTTTGACTTCATCTCCACCGAGAGCAAGTCGAAGAATCGTGTTCTTGCAAGTTACCAAAGAACCCTCTTTGCGGCCTCCCACTCTGTTTTTCTCGGATTTTGCAAACTCTGGCTCAAAGCGCCAACTGCTGCCGCAATATCCGGCCTCGTGTAGTTCATGAAGTAAATTAGCTGCCAACAATCTCTCGGTATGGAATGGTGGCCATAAAATCTGGCTCCCTTGACTCCAAGGTATTGTCAAAAATGATTCCTCCATCGGTCTCCATGCCTTCCACTTTCTGCTTAAATTCCATGGGAGTGGCACTTCCGTTTGCCTCTGCCATGCCAAACTTTTCAAGCACATTTCCTATCGCTTCACGCTGCGTTAGATGGATTGTTCTCCTATCTCTATCCTTTTCTACTTGAATTCCAAGAATATACTTTGCCTCACCTTAGTCTTTCATCTCAAATCTTCAATTCAAGGCTGCCTTTATTTTGTTAATCTCATTTAATGACTTGCTTAACAACAACAAATCATCTATATATACCGCAATGTACATAATCCCATCTTTTCCTTCCGTAACATAGACTGAGTGATCTGAGCTAATCCTAACGAATCCTACACCGGTTAGAAACTCATCTAGTTTTAGGTTCCACTGACGTGAAGCCTGCTTCAAACCATACAAGGATTTCAACAGCTTATAGACCAGATTTTGTTTTCCAGTCTCTTCATACCTTTCAGGCTGCTTCATATAAATTGCTTCCTCTAAATCTCCATACAAGAAAGTTGTCTTAACATCTATTTGATGTAGTTCCATATTCTCAATGGTTACTTAGGATAAGAAAATTCTAACAGTTCGAAACCGGACAACCGGAGAGAAAGTCTCTTCATAGTCAATTCCCTCCTTTTGACTATAGCCTTTAGCAACAAGCCTAGCTTTATATCTTTCAATAGAGTTATCTCGATTCAACTTTACTTTAAAAACCCACTTACAGCCGATGGCTTTTCGGTCTGGTGGAAGCTTCAAAAGATCCCAAGTTTGAGCCTCCATTATGGATCGCATTTCATCGTTAGCCGCAGCGATCCATTGATCTTTTTTCGGAGCTGAAAAGGCTTCCTTTATTGTGACCGGTTCCATCATGCTGGCAGATAATAGAGCAGTTTCGCAGCTTCGCAATTTTGCATCGTCGCAGCTTTGCAGCTTCGCAGCTTCGCAATTTCGCAGCGTCGCGGTTTTCATTCAGATCCACTGAACCGACAGAAAATAGAACAGCTTCGCAGTTTCGCAGCCTGCTGCTTTGCCTTCTTCCCCCCGAAAAATCTGAAGCTGGAACTGTTGGATCCGTAGGTTGCCGCCAAGGAGGAGGTGGAGGAGGAGGAGGAGGAGGAGGATTCTCCACACGTGGACCAGCCGGAGTGTCCAAAGTGGGACTAGAAGAAGTGAGAGGAACACTTTCAAAAATAACATATTCTTTGATTTTGGAATCTTTTTCAAAATCTGTCATACCAAAAACATCTACCGATCTGCTCTCTTCTTTAACCTGAATATTTCTAGCAGTTTGTAGAGTATTCCTATCCTTATTTAATACTCTATAGCCCACGGATTCATCATCATAACCCATAAAAATTCCTGGAATCGATTTCGAACTAAGCTTAGAAATAGGGAGATTATCCAAAATAAAACATTTACTCCCAAAAACCCGGAAGTGACTAACATTCGGTTTTCTTCCGGTCCACACTTCATATGGTGTTTTCTCTTTTACTGCTCTAGTCTCTACTCTATTCCTAATGTACGACGCACACGAGAACGCCTCACCCCAAAATTTGAAATTTATTCCTTTATCTAGTAACATAGACTTTGCACTTTCCGTTAGAGTTCGGTTGAGTCTTTCGGATACTCCATTCTGTAAAGGAGTATAAGGAACTATAAATTGCCGAGAAATGCTATTGTCTTTTAAATATTCAGAGAATGAATGCGACATATATTCCCCTCCGTTGTCGGACCAAAGGGAAAGGATCGGTTTCTCATGAAGTTTTTCGGCCCATACTCGAAAATGCTTGAAGTGAGTGAGCCCTTCTCTCTTTTCTTTCATAAAGTAAACCTTGCTATATCTTGAGAAGTCATCCGTGAAAGTGACCAAAAACCGGTTGCCACTGAGTGAAGGAACTTTTGATGGTCCCCACACATCCGAATGAATAATTTGCTGCAAATCCGTGGCCCGGTTATCCGCTGTCTGAGGTAGTGGCAGCTCATGAAGTTTTCCCAAAGCACATCCATCACATACATGGGAATCTATTTTTCCTAATTTAACACCATCTATCATATTTTTCTTTACCATTTTATCAAGCCTTTCATGATGAACATGACCGAGCCTTTTATGCCACAAAACATTTTCCGGAAGGACACTAGAGTATGCAAAGTCAATTTCATTAGCCAAGTCCATCCGGTACAACAAGTTTGGGCCTCTAGTTCCTACCAAAGCTACCTTCCCATCTTTGCTTACTACCTTTTTCCCATTCTTTTGTAAAATTTCAAAACCTTTCATTTCTGCTACCGAGGTGGAAAACAATTTTTTTGTAAACTTTGGGATATAGAGAACATCATGCAAGGTTCTATTTTCAATCTGACCATTGATGTCACATGCTAACTCCACGCTTCCTTTTGCCGTAGCCTCAACACCGCTGTCATCCGCGTAATAAATCCGACGAGTGGGAATTGGAGTAAGCGTTTTGAAGTAAGCCCGGTTGCCGCACATGTGGGAGGAGCATCCGGAGTCCATAATCCATCCGTTCTCTCCAGGTCCCTCCATGAGATCTTTTGCAAGAGCAAAGAACTCCTCATCATCCGATTGCGGAAATCTGACCACATCTTCCTTTCCTTCCAGTCGTTCATCTTGTGACGTCTCATCAAATGCAAGGAACGCCGCATTTTAAATCGGCAGTTTTGATGTCAGAAATTTTGGTGATGAATCCTCCGATCGCACCCTCCATCCCGCACGATAAATTCGTGTTTCACACGCTTTTATAAATGCCGGACACAGCCAGAAAACATGACCTTGACCAAAGCAATAGACACACCTATCATATTGCCTATAATTCGGATTGGGGGTAAAGTTTATGTTTCCAGAAAAACCAGCCGGCTTATATGTCTGTGCATTGTAAGCAACTACTGATTGACCACCATTTAATGCTATCTGAGTTGCCTCTTCGTCTAGGATATAAGCCTGAGCTACTGCTATATTCCATTTACTCTTCTCTAACCGTCTTAGGTGCTCCGCTGCTCCTCTATATTCAGTTGGAAGCCCTCTCATTAGAATCATAGCTTGATGATAATGAGGAAAACTTCCCCCGGAACATGCATTCTCCAATAATAGAAGTTTCAAGCCATTACAATATGAGTTCATGTCACCCCCAGTATATTTATAGTCCCAAATTTTTTTAGCAGTAACAACCTCATTCTGCTCACTAGCTAAGACATAAGATTCACTAAAGGCCTTCCATATTTCAGATGCAGTAGAGATATTTATATATGTCATGTTAATATCTTTTGACAAAAGTAACTTCAAAACATGCAATGCATCTTCATTTTTCTTTTTAAACTCCGGATCCGTATCCGGAAGAATACCTGAAATCACATCATATAATTTCACTTGTTTCAAATAAGACTTAGTCAAATGCGCCCAATAAAGATACTTCTGCCCATTAAACACCGGGATCCATGAAGGAGGGCCAGTGACCTGTTGATTTGAGGCAGCTGGTGCCACTGAAGAAGATGAAGAAGCACCAGTAGTTGCCATGATAATCAATTGTGCAAAGAGGAAACTCTCACGAAATCCCACAAACAACCAACTTCACAATGAAGCCCGAAGCAAACCAGACAAACCCTAGGTTTGCAAATTTGCCACAATATAGAATATACAACAAAAAAACCACATGCAGAATATCACAAAGTTTTGCCAAAAGATCACAATGATCTTATAATTAAAACACACCCAAAAACTGCTTCGCAGTTTTTCTACACAACAATCCTACTTTTCCTAAAGTAATCTTTGTCCTATATATACAAGTGAGCCTACAGTTGATCACACCGTACTACAACTAGCGTGGTCAATTGGTACACTACTCTTCATTAACAAAATCCCACCGTCGAATACACATAATTATTTCAACCAATCAGACAGCAGCTATAAATGAAATAGTACGCGGATAAAGTTCGTCCGCTGAAATGACGGTTTAGTCAATACTTCTCTTCCAAAAATGACGGCGGACTCCGTTCGCTTTCCACGTATTCTTTCATCACCGAAGATGAACCTCCACGTGTAACTTTGGTCCTCAAAAGTAACTGTACCTTTTCTTCTAGAACAACCAAACTTGACTTTCTCACGGACCGACACGTGTGCCTAGAGTGCACCAAATCTGTGTACTCCCTTTCGAGTTTACATACTCACTAAATCATGTCCTCGTCAATTTATCTTCACACAAACTGACTCATATGCAGAACACCTTTCTTGCGCAGACTGCTATCGCTGCTATGACTCTGCTATGACTGCTATGACTGCTATGACTACTATGACTGCTATGATTTGTCAGCGCAGCTATGATATTAGAGCAGCGCAGCTGCGATGTCAGATCACAGCAGCATAGCAGTACAGCAACAAGTGTAGAGTGCTCAAGGTTTCTAGCAGCGATGTTAGACTTAGCGCAGCATGGCCGAAGAGCAGCAAGATATAGAGAGAACTCTAGGTTTCCAAAACAACAATTACACAAACTATTAGCCCTAACAAGAATTGTAACCTAACTTACACAAACAGTTAGCGCTAACAAGAATTGTTATCTAAATTACACAAACTTTTAGCGCTAACAAGAATTGTTACCTAACTTACAAAAACTGTTAGAACTAACAAGAATTGTAACGTAACTTACACAAACTGTGAGCGCTAACAAGAATTCTAACCTAACTTATACAAACTGTTAGCGCTAATTAGTATTTTTATCTAAACTACACAAATTGTTTCGGCAAACAAGAATTGTTAATCAAACTACACAAACGGTTAGTGCTCAAAAGAATTGTTATCTTAACTACACATACTGTTAGCGGTAACAAGAATTGTTACCTTAATTACACAAACTGTTAGCGCTAACAAGAATTGTTATCTAAATTACACAAACTATTAGCGCTAACTAAAATTGTTATCTAAATTACACAAACTGTTAGCGCTAACAAGAATTCTCACCTACATTACACAAACTATTAGCGCTAACAAGAATTGTTATCTATATTACACAAACTGTTAGCGCTTACATGAATTGTTATCTAAATTACACAAACTGTTAGCGCTAACAGGAATTGTTACCTACGTTACACAAACTGTTAGCGCTAACAAGAATTGTAACCTAACTTACAAAGAATGTTAGCGCTCACAAGTATTGTTATTTTAACTACAGAAACTTTTAGTGCTAACAAGAATTTTTACCGAAATTACACACACTGTTAGCGCTAACAAAAATTGTTACCTAAATTACACAAACTGTTAGCGCTAACAAGAATTGTTATCTAAATTTCACATAGTGCTAGCGCTAACAAAAATTGTTTTCTAAATGTCACAAACTTTTAGCTCTAACAGTAATTGTTACCTAACTTACACAAACTGTTAGCCCTAACAGGAAATATTACTTAAATTACACAAACTATTAGTGCTAACAACAATTGTAACCTAACTTACACAAACTATTAGCGCTAACAAGAATTGTAACCTAACTTACACAAACTATTAGCGCTAATAGGAATTGTTACCTATATTACACAAACTATTAGCGCTAACAAAAATTGTTATCTAAATTACACAAACTGTCAAGGCTAACAAGAATTGTAACCTAACTTACACAAATTGTTAGCGCTAACAGGAATTGTTACCTATATTACACAAACTGTTAGCGCTAACAAGAATTGTTATCTAAATTACACAAATTTTTAGCGCTAACGAGAATTGTTACCTAACTTACACAAATTGTTAGCGTTAACAAAATTTCTAACCTAACTTACACAAATTGTTAGCGCTAACAATAATTGTAGCCTAACTTATACAACCTGTTAGCCCTAACTGGAATTGCTTTTGAAGTGATGACTCGGGTTGGATGCACTCGCAATAGCTGCCTGGTTGTCACACCACACTATTTGAGGTCCGGATTGCATAAAACGAAGTCCTTGGAAGAGCGATTTCACCCATAGTAACTCGTTGACAGTTGAGCTGGGTGCCATATATTCAGCCTCCATTGTAGATTGAGTTGTAATCTTTTGAAGCTTGCTTCTCCAGCAGCATGTTCCAGTTCCAATCTTCAAAATGAATCCAGTGATGGAATGGCGGCTTGGCATGTCTCCATAGCTAGCATTGTTGTTCTTTGGTCTAAAATAGACCGCAGAAGCCACCCAAACTATCAAACAAAATGTTAAGCAAAGCTAGGCCAATGAATAATCATTTGAAATGCATCCTCCATTTAACATACAAGAACATTTAGGGTTTCATGAAATAATAAACATAAATAAACCCTATGACATCATCTAAGGTTTGATGGAATAATCGACATAAACAAACCCTAGGAAAAAAGCATAAACAATGCATATCAAACATATATAAAATAACACAAATAAATATAAAAACAAATGCATCACACATAAACAAGAGTATAATCAAAGTATAATCAAATAATCATTATATCATTCAAAGTGCATGACCTAATCGGCAACCCTAAAAGTCTACATCTTCGGTCCCCACTTTACTAACCAGCATTGATGATTCATTCCTAACAAAGCTCATTCCTATATATACACTTGTGAGCTGTCAAATAATCACTAAGTGTCATAAATTACGTTACTGTCACTAAATCCTATTTACGCATAATAACCTTTTAGTAAGAGTAAACTAATCGTAAGCGTACACCTGAAAGACAAGCAATCGTAAGCGTACACTTGTCTGCAAATACGACACATAAAGACACACAATTAAACTGTCGATATCCTCATTGATCACCTAAAATATAACTATTTTAATCAACACTAAATCATTAATTCAAATAAGACAAAACAATGTTGTTTCAAATATTTATACCGACGCGTCTGCAAAATACGCGTCATAAGCGACAACTCCCTTAGTCACTCGTAGATAATTCCACGTAGTGAACCGACATCGTATATGTACGGTCCACCTAATTAACACGTCATCAAACAATACGATCCCTTCGAAATCTCGGCGGCCTATATCCGCCGTCCGTCGCTCTTAATCGGCACCCTTGATGTCGCGCCGCGTGGTCATAAAAAATCCACTTGTCGAAACCTCATCAAACTATCCAAATTAGTCCGTACCGTTACTACGTACTTCGCCATAAATGCCGCTGACCAAATAAAAAGTACAACTGTCCAAAATTGATACGCCGTACCGGCGGCGTCCTTTTTCATTAATGTGCCTGTCGCATTATATTTCGTACGGCCAACGTACATTTTCAAACACTTCGAATATTTCAAAGTCGGATCGCTTCGCGATCCGCCGTCCAATTCTATTTCGCATTCCGTATTTTTCGTACGCTTCTTTGCGTCACTTAATTTGTACTTTTACGTCACCTTAAATTCATCCGAACATTTACCCCCCAACTACAAATCCATTCGAACCACCATATTACATTTGGTTACTAAGTATGCGAACATGCGAGCGCACGCCTGTACGAAAATGAATCTTCCAAAAACAACAAGCATCACTCCACGTCTGAATTTTGACTTCATCTCCACCGAGAAAGAGTCGAAGATTCCGTGTTCCTACAAGTTAACGAAGAACCCTCTTTGCGGCCTCCCAATCTGTTTTTCTCGGATTCTGCAAACTCCGGCTCAAAGCGCCAACTGCTGCCGCAATATCTAGCCTTGTGCAGTTCATGAAGTAAAGTAGGCTGCCAACAATCTGTCCGTATGGAATTGTGGCCATAAAATCTGGCTCCCCTGACTCCAAGGTATCGTCAAAAATGATTCCTCCATCGGTCTCCATGCCTTCCACTTTCTGCTTAAATTCCATGGGAGTGGCACTTCCGTTTGCCTCTGCCATGCCAAACTTTTCAAGCACATTTCCTATCGCTTCACGCTGCGTTAGATGGATTGTTCTCCTATCTCTATCCTTTTCTACTTGAATTCCAAGAATATACTTTGCCTCACCTAAGTCTTTCATCTCAAATCTTGAATTCAAGGCTGCCTTTATTTTGTTAATCTCATTTAATGACTTGCTTAACAGCAGCAAATCATCTATATATACCGCAATGTACCTAATCCCATCTTCTCCTTCCATAACATAGATTGAGTGATCTGAGCAAATCCTAACGAATCCTAGACCGGTTAGAAACTCATCTAGTTTTAGGTTCCACTGACATGGAGCCTACTTCAAACCATACAAGGATTTCAGACGAATCCTAGACCGGTTAGAAACTCATCTAGTGTTAGGTTCCACTAACGTCGAGCCTGCTTCAAACCATCGGAGGATTTCAACAGCTTACAGACCAGATTTTCTTTTCCAGTCTCTTCATACCTTTCAGGCTGCTTCATATAAATTACTTCCTCTAAATCTCCATGCAAGAAAGTTGTCTTAACATCCATTTGATGTAGTTCCATATTCTCAATGGCTGCTAAGGATAACAAAATTCTAACAGTTGGAAACCGGACAACCGGAGAGAAAGTCTCTTCATAGTCAATTCCCTCCTTTTGACTATAGCCTTTAGCAACAAGCCTAGCCTTATATCTTTCAATAGAGTTATCTCGATTCAACTTTACTTTAAAAACCCACTTACAGCCGATGGCTTTTCGGTCTGGTGGAAGCTTCAAAAGATCCCAAGTTTGAGCCTCCATTATGGATCGCATTTCATCGTTAGCCGCAGCGATCCATTGATCTTTTTTCGGAGCTGAAAAGGCTTCCTTTATTGTGACTTGTTCCATCATGCTGGCAGATAATAGAGCAGTTTCGCAGCTTCGCAATTTTGCATCGTCGCAGCTTTGCAGCTTCGCAGCATCGCAGCTTCGCAATTTCGCAGCGTTGCGGTTTTCATTCAGATCCACTGAACCGACAGAAAATAGAACAGCTTCGCAGTTTCGCAGCCTGCTGCTTTGCCTTCTTCCCCCCAAAAAATCTGAAGCTGGAACTGTTGGATCCGTAGGTTGCCGCCGAGGAGGAGGTGGAGGAGGAGGAGGAGGAGGATTCTCCACACGTGGACCAGCCGGAGTGTCCAAAGTGGGACTAGAAGAAGTGAGAGGAACACTTTCAAAAATAACATATTCTTTGATTTTGGAATCTTTTTCAAAATCTGTCATACCAAAAACATCTACCGATCTGCTCTCTTCTTTAACCTGAATATTTCTAGCAGTTTGTAGAGTATTCCTATCCTTATTTAATACTCTATAGCAAACGGATTCATCATCATAACCCATAAAAATTCCTGGAATCGATTTCGAACTAAGCTTAGAAATAGGGAGATTATCCAAAATAAAACATTTACTCCCAAAAACCCGGAAGTGACTAACATTCGGTTTTCTTCCGGTCCACACTTCATATGGTGTTTTCTCTTTTACTGCTCTAGTCTCTACTCTATTCCTAATGTACGACGCACACGAGAACGCCTCACCCCAAAATTTGAAATTTATTCCTTTATCTAGTAACATAGACTTTGCACTTTCCGTTAGAGTTCGGTTGAGTCTTTCGGATACTCCATTCTGTAAAGGAGTATAAGGAACTATAAATTGCCGAGAAATGCTATTGTCTTTTAAATATTCAGAGAATGAATGAGACATATATTCCCCTCCGTTGTCGGACCAAAGGGAAAGGATCGGTTTCTCATGAAGTTTTTCGGCCCATACTCGAAAATGCTTGAAGTGAGTGAGCCCTTCTCTCTTTTCTTTCATAAAGTAAACCTTGCTATATCTTGAGAAGTCATCCGTGAAAGTGACCAAAAACCGGTTGCCACTGAGTGAAGGAACTTTTGATGGTCCCCACACATCCGAATGAATAATTTGCTGCAAATCCGTGGCCCGGTTATCCGCTGTCTGAGGTAGTGGCAGCTCATGAAGTTTTCCCAAAGCACATCCATCACATACATGGGAATCTATTTTTCCTAATTTAACACCATCTATCATATTTTTCTTTACCATTTTATCAAGCCTTTCATGATGAACATGACCGAGCCTTTTATGCCACAAAACATTTTCCGGAAGGACACTAGAGTATGCAAAGTCAATTTCATTAGCCAAGTCCATCCGGTACAACAAGTTTGGGCCTCTAGTTCCTACCAAAGCTACCTTCCCATCTTTGCTTACTACCTTTTTCCCATTCTTTTGTAAAATTTCAAAACCTTTCATTTCTGCTACCGAGGTGGAAAACAATTTTTTTGTAAACTTTGGGATATAGAGAACATCATGCAAGGTTCTATTTTCAATCTGACCATTGATGTCACATGCTAACTCCACGCTTCCCTTTGCCGTAGCCTCAACACCGCTGTCATCCGCGTAATAAATCCGACGAGTGGGAATTGGAGTAAGCGTTTTGAAGTAAGCCCGGTTGCCGCACATGTGGGAGGAGCATCCGGAGTCCATAATCCATCCGTTCTCTCCAGGTCCCTCCATGAGATCTTTTGCAAGAGCAAAGAACTCGTCATCATCCGATTGCGGAAATCTGACCACATCTTCCTTTCCTTCCAGTCGTTCATCTTGTGACGTCTCATCAAATGCAAGGAACGCCGCATTTTAAATCGGCAGTTTTGATGTCAGAAATTTTGGTGATGAATCCTCCGATCGCACCCTCCATCCCGCACGATAAATTCGTGTTTCACACGCTTTTATAAATGCCGGACACAGCCAGAAAACATGACCTTGACCAAAGCAATAGACACACCTATCATATTGCCTATAATTCGGATTGGGGGTAAAGTTTATGTTTCCAGATAAACCAGCCCGCTTATATGTCTGTGCATTGTAAGCAACCACTGATTGACCACCATTTAATGCTATCTGAGTTGCCTCTTCGTCTAGGATATAAGCCTGAGCTACTGCTATATTCCATTTACTCTTCTCTAACCGTCTTAGGTGCTCCGCTGCTCCTCTATATTCAGTAGGAAGCCCTCTCATTAGAATCATAGCTTGATGATAATGAGGAAAACTTCCCCCGGAACATGCATTCTCCAATAATAGAAGTTTCAAGCCATTATAGTATGAGTTCATGTCACCCCCAGTATATTTATAGTCCCAAATTTTTTTAGCAGTAACAACCTCATTCTGCTCACTAGCTAAGACATAAGATTCACTAAAGGCCTTCCATATTTCAGATGGTGTAGAGATATTTATATATGTCATGTTAATATCTTTTGACAAAAGTAACTTCAAAACATGCAATGCATCTTCATTTTTCTTTCCAAACTCCGGATCCGTATCCGGAAGAATACCTGAAATCACATCATATAATTTCACTTGTTTCAGATAAGACTTAGTCAAATGCGCCCAATAAAGATACTTCTGCCCATTAAACACCGGGATCCATGAAGGAGGGCCAATGACCTGTTGATTTGAGGTAGCTGGTGCCACTGAAGAAGATGAAGAAGCACCAGTAGTTGCCATGATAATCAATTGTGCAAAGAGGAAACTCTCACGAAATCCCACAAACAACCAACTTCACAATGAAGCCCCAAGCAAACCAGACACACCCTAGGTCTGCAAATTTGCCACAATATAGAATATACAACAAAAAAACCACATGCAGAATATCACAAAGTTTTGCCAAAAGATCACAATGATCTTATAATTAAAACACACCCAAAAACTGCTTCGCGGTTTTTCTACACAACAATCCTACTTTTCCTAAAGTAATCTAAGTCCTATATATACAAGTGAGCCTACAGTTGATCACACCGTACTACAACTAGCGTGGTCAATTGGTACACTACTCTTCATTAACAAAATCCCACCGTCGAATGCACATAATTATTTTCACCAATCAGACAGCAGCTACAAATGAAATAGTACGCGGTTAAAGTTCTTCCGCTGAAATGACGGTTCAGTCAATACTTCTCTTCCAAAAATGACGGCGGACTCTGTCCGCTTTCCACGTATTCTTTCATCACCGAAGATGAACCTCCACGTGCAACTTTGGTCCTCAAATGTAACTGTACCTTTTCTTCTAGAAGAACCAAACTTGACTTTCTCACGACCGACACGTGTGCTTGGAGTGCACCAAATCTGTGTACTCCCTTTCGAGTTTACATACTCACTAAATCATATCCTCGTCAATTTATCTTCACACAAACTGACTCATATTCAGAACACCTTTCTTGCGCAGACTGCTATAGCTGTTATGACTCTGCTACGACTGCTATGATTGCTATGACTGCTATGATCTGTCAGCGCAGCTATGATATTAGAGCAACGCAACTGCGAAGTCAGATTAGAGCAGCATAGCAGCACAGCAACAAGTGTAGAGTGCTCAAGGTTTCTAGCTGGGATGTTAGACTTAGCGCAGCATGGCAGCATAGCAGCAAGATATAGAGAGGACTCAAGGTTTCCAAAACAACAATATGTTGAGCTTGCTAGTGCAGGAAATGTAGAAACTGAGGAGAAAAAGGTTAATACACTAAACATGAAGCTTCCAGGTCAGTACTAAGACATCAGTTATCGTATGCAGGGAGTGGATGGCTCCTCATGGACTTGGAGCATTACCATGGGGATAATTCTTGTGAGGGAAAGCACTTTGGAGCTTCGCCGGGGAAGTGACAGGGTGAGTGCATTTACAGCTGGTGGTGACTAGCGGAAGCGTGATGTGAGGAATGGCGGTGACGAGCGGAAGCGTGATGAGAGGAAAAAGGACAAAAGTAAACCTTATTGGAACTTCGGTGGAAAGAGAGGGAGAGGAAAAGAAAGGGGAGCTTTGAAAAAAGGGGTTTGCTTCGCTTGTAGGAAATCGGGTCATTATATGGAGGAGTGTCCTTGTTTGGAAAAACTTAGAAGTTGGTATGTGAATGAGGAGGAAGAAGGGTGTCATGCCGTATCTAGTCGGCTATTTTAGTTGTTTATATTTGGGTGTTAGGACGGGCAGCCGCTACACTAATTTGTATTTGGGTATTATTTGGGTTTCGCAGGACCGTAGGACGTGTACCGTACGTCCTACATTTTCCGTGATTTCCGGGATGGCGATTTGGATCGTACCCGCGGTCCTACCATACGACGTATAATTTCCGCGATTTCTGTCGACGGCGGATTTGATTATTTCGCGTCGACCGTACAACTTACGGCAACCAAGAATTCCCGCGGCCACAAATTGGACCGTACTTGCGGTCCTGCCGTACTTATTTATTTTTATCCGGACTTCTCGCTGACGACACATTTTCGAATTGCGTCGAGACAAACAAACTTACCGTACTATAAATATTTTGCGCGGTTCTCGCCGGCGGTAGCTTAGATCATTTCACGTCAACCGTACGACTTATATTTTCCGGAATTCGCACGACGACAAAGTGGACCGTATCTGCGGTCCTACCGTACAAGCTTTCATTTCCTTGAATCCCGGCCGACAGCAAATCTTAATCATTTCGCGTGGAGTTGCATCTCGGCCGTCGACACAAAGTATGCGATTTTTGTAATATCACATCAGGACCGTCGACGCAAGTGATAGACAAATCGACTGTCAATTTCGACAAAGCGACGTCATTGGACTATTTTAAGTCGTGAACCATTTGGAGGTTCACGCATTCACATGTAGATAGGAAGGGTTTTAATCCGTAGGTTATAGATTTTGTAACGTAGGGCATAGGATTTCGGCTTTCTATTGGCTGAATCTAAACTAGACGCAAATATTTACATAGCACGTTGTACTCTGATTGGCTTGTTTTCGCTAGGCGTAGTTTTGGTTACTTAGTGCATTTCGCATCATTTCCTGCACACAATTTTGAAGTGCAGGAATTATTCATTTGATTTATTTTCAGTATTGAGGATTCTTTGGAGCCATCTTTTTATTTGTAAAATTGTCCGGACAGCTTAGAGGCGATTTTCTGCCTTTGCGTGAAGCGTCTAGTTTTCTATTACATTATCAATATCTTGTAAAGCCTTACAAATTAATCTATACGGCTTCGGCCAAGACCTACACGATTTCCCTTCACTTTTCTCATCCTTTTGAATAGATTTCGACCGCTATCTCACAACACAAACTTCTTTTCCCGATTGTGGCTGAACTTTAATTAGTGTGGAAGTTGCATGTTGGGATTATTGTTGTGTTGTTTTATATATTGTGATTGTGTATTTATTTCTTTTTGGCTTTTGTGCATCTTTTGAGTTTGGTTATCTCAAACCTCATAAGTGTCGGGCATATTGTCATTTTCGGTTTTTAATTATCTTTCTCGGTTGTTTATGCTTTGATTTACTCTATTTAAGTATAAATTCAGATTATCCTTGATAAGATAACTCCTGCAAAGAATATAAATAGACCGTGGGGCCTAGTGGTCATCCATCGGCTTAGTGAAAAACCGACCTAACCATAACCAGCTAAGTCGTTGACCTTTCTTTTTCTTCCACCTTTTGTTGTATTTACCCATTTTTACTTTTATGATTTATTTCATTTCCAATATCTCGCTATCATTTGATTTTAAGTTGAGCACAACTGATGATATAGCATGCATCTTCATGTTATTTGACACATGCAGGACAAGGGGAAGAGGAGAAAGAGGATGAAGAAATTTTGGAGCTTCTTCACATCGGTAGAATGGAGAAGAGAGAAAGCACACAAAAATTCCACGAAGGCAACAGTGTGCTTTTGGAGGTATAAGGGAAGTAAAGAGAGAGGAGGTACTTGAGGATGGCGAAGAGTGTAGAGTGGATGAATTAGAAATGAGAAAGTCAGATCTAGGATCCATAAGTGAAAATGGGAAAGATAAAATTAATGAGGATAATTTAAAAGATAATTTGGAAACAGAAAACTGGTCGGAAAGGGAGACTTCAACGGATTCCAAGGAAAAGGGAGAAGTGAAACTAGAAGGAGTGTTAAAGCATAGGGGAGAAGAGGAATATTTAATGAAAGGTTTAAGGGACGAGAAATATTTATTGGGAATAAATTTAGAAAGTGAGAGTGGAAAGAAATCCATGGGAGAGAGTGAGGAAAGTTCATTTTTTGGGGGTAATGGGTTTGACATCACTAAAAGAAGTGATGGTATTTATGAAGGTGTGCTTGTAAAAGGGATAGCATCTGGGTGTATGTTGCAGATTGGAGATGGGGCTGGTTGTTTGGATTGCAAGTGGGAAATCGGTTTGTGTGTGGATGGAAAAGAGATGAGGTGGATAATAACTTTCCTCGGATTTATGAAAATTGGCATGCGAAATAACATGAGTGATCAACATGATGCAATAATTATTTCGACTCATATACTACACTTCTTTAAATACAAGGTTATTTACTTCAAGTTTTATGAGAAGAAAAGAAAGAAGAAAAAGAAAAGAAGGAAAATATTTTTGGCACAAAAGTAGACTAAAAAATAAGGGGAGTGTTGAAAGTTATGTAATTTCTAGGTCTGAATAAGAATAATAAAAGGAAGAAATAAAGCAAAGGCAGTCTGCTTCTCGCTCCACTCTCCAGTCCCCATACTTGTTGTAGTCACTAAAGACTAGAGAGAGAGCCAGAACCATGGCTGCCTATGTTATCTAAGATGACAGAAAATAGGCTACTTCTTAGTCCGTACCAAAAACACTGCCGGCTCCGGATATGATCCTCGTACCTAACGTCTAGTAGATTAGCTGGTGAGTGACAGTTTTATCCTGTAGACTAGGATATGTGCTGACAATAGGTATTTGAATAAATACAGGGCAAAGATTCCATTGAACTACTAGGATGGAATCTTTGGCATAGAACCCGTTGTACCATTTATGCCGCACGAAACAAATGTTACGGACATTTTATGCCGCACGAAACAAATGTTACGGACATTTGTTTCGACAGTCCGGATATAAAAGCGATGTGAAATCGACGGCCGTGGTGCAAGCCGAGATTCCAGAAAGGCCGCCTTGGCGTTTTTCGGGCGCCGCCACTCCGGATGACACGTGGCAACATCGTACGTGGTTGCAGAATTCTTGTAAGCGCTAACAAGTTGTGTAAGTTAGGTAACAATTCTTGTTATCGCTAACAGTTTGTGTAAGTTAGGTTACAATTCTTGTTAGCGCTAACAGTTTGAGTAAGTTGAGTTACAATTCTTGTTATCGCTAACAATTTGTGTAGGTTAGGTGACAATTCTGTTATCGCTAACAGTTTGTGTAGTTTAGGTAACAATTCTTTTTAACTCTAACAGTTTGTGTAAGTTAGGTTACAATTCTTGTTAGCGCTAACAGTTTGTGTAAGTTAGGTTACAATTCCTGTTAGCGCTAACAGTTTATGTAGTTAAGGTAACAATTATTGTTTACACTAACGGTTTGTCTAAGTTAAGTTACAATTCTTTTTATCACTTACAGTTTGTGTAATTTAGGTTACAATTCTTGTTATCGTTAACAAGTTGTGTAAGTTAGGTTACAACTCTTGTTATCGCTAACAGTTTGTGTAAGTTACGTTACAATCCTGCTAGCGCTAACATTGTGTAAGTTAGGTAATAATTCCTGTTAGCGCTAACAGATTGTGTAGTTAAGGTTACAATACCTTTGCGCTAACAGTTTGTGTAAGTTAGGATACAATTCATGTTAGCGCTAACAGTTTGTGTAAGTTAGGATAAAATTCCTGTTAGCGCTAATAGTTTATGTAGTTTAGGTAACAATTCTTGTTAGTGCTAACAGTGTGTGTAAGTTAGGTTACATTTCTTGTTATCGCTTACAATTTGTGCAAGTTACGTAACAATTCTTGTTATCGCTAACAATTTGTGTAAGTTAGGTAATAATTCTTGTTAGCGCTAACAATTTGTGTAGTTTAGGTTACAATTCCTTTGCGCTAACAGTTTGTGTAAGTTAGTTTACAATTCTTATTAGCGCTAAGAGTTTGTGTAAGTTAGGTTACAATTTCTGTTAGCGCTAACAATTTTTGTAATTTAGGTAACGATATTTGTTAGCGCTAATAGTTTGTGTAAGTTAGGTTACAATTCCTGTTAGCAGTAACAGTTTGTGTAGTTTAGGTTACAATTCTTGTTATCGCATACAGTTTGTGTAAGTTAGGTTACAATTCTTGTTACGCTAACAGTTTGGGTAAGTTAGGTAATAATTCCTGTTAGCGCTAATAGTTTGTGTAAGTTAGGTAATAATAACTGTTAGGGCTAACAGTTTGTGTAGTTTAGGTTACAATTCCTTTGCGCTAACAGTTTGTGTAAGTTAGGCTACAATTCTAGTTAGCGATAACAGTTTGTGTAAGTTAGGTTACAATTTCTGTTGGCGTTAACAGTTTGTGTAGTTTAGGTAACAATTCATGTTAGCGCTAACAGTTTTGTGTAAGTTAGGTAACAATTCTTGTAAGCGCTAACAGTTAGTGTAAGTTAGGTGACAATTCTTCTAAGCGCTTATAGTTTGTGTAAGTTAGGTAACATTTCTTGACTGTTTGTGTAAATTAGGTTGCAATTTTTGTTATCGCTAACAATTTGTGTAAGTTAGGTTACAATTCTTGTTAGCGCTAACTGTTTGTGTAGTTTAGGTAATAATTCTTGTTATCGCTAACATTTTGTGTAAGTTAGGTTACAATTCTCTTTATCGCTAACACTTTGTGTAAGTTAGGTTACAATTCTTGTTAGCGCTAACAGTTTGTGTAAGTAAGGTAACAATTCTTGTTAGCGCTAATAGTTTTTGTAGTGTAGGTAACAGTTCTTGTTAGCGCTAACAGTTTGTGTAGTTTAGGTAACAATTATTTTTAGCCCTAACTGTTTCTGTAAGTTAGGTTACAATTCTTATTAGCGCTAATAGTTTGTGTAGTTTAGAACAATTCCGGTAAGCGCTAACAGTTTGTTTGGTTTAGGTGACAATTCTTGTTATCGCTAACAGTTTGTGTAAGTTAGGTAACAATTCTTGTTAGCGCAACAGTTTGTGTAAGTTAGGTTACAATTCTTGTTAGCGCTAACAGTTTGTGTAAGTTAGGTTAGAATTCTTGTTAGCGCTAACAGTTTATGTAAGTTAGGTAACAAATCTTATTAGCGCTAACAGTTTGTGTAAGTTAGGTTACAATTCTCGTTAGCGCTAACAGTTTGTGTAAGTTAGGTTACAATTTCGTTAGCGCAAACAGTTTGTGTAGTTTAGGTAACAATTCTTGTTAGCGCTAACAATTTGTGTAAGTTAGGTTACATTTATTGTTAGTGCTAACAGTTTGTGTAAGATAGGTAACATTTCTTGTTAGCGCTAACAGTTTCTGTAAGTTAGGTAACAATTCTTGTAAGCGCTAACAATTTGTGTAAGTTAGGTTAGAATTCTAATTAGCGCTAAGAGTTTGTGTAGTTTAGAACATTTTCTGTTAGCACTATCAGTTTGTGTAATTTAGGTTACAATTCTTATTAGCGCTAACAGTTTGTGTTGTTTAGAAAAATTCTTGTTAGCGCTAACAGTTTGTGTAAGTTAAGTTACAATTCTTGTTAACGCTATCAGTTTGTGTAAGTTAAGTGACAATTCCTGTTAGCGCTAACAGTTTGTGTAGTTTAGGTAACAATTCTTGTTTGCACTAACAGTTTGTGTAAGGTAGGTAACATTTTTTGTTAACGCTAACAGTTTGTGTAAGTTAGGTAACAATTCTTGTAAGCGCTAACAATTTGTGTAAGTTAGGTTACAATTCTTGTTAGCGCTAACAGTTTGTGTAGTGTAGGTTATAATTCTTGTTAGCGCTAACAGTTTGTGTAAGTTAGGTTACAATTCTTGTTATCGCTAACAGTTTGTGTAAGTTAGGTTGCAATTGTTGTTATCGCTAACTGTTTGTGTAAGTTAGGTTACAATTCTCGTTAGCGCTAACTGTTTGTGTAAGTTAGGTTACAATTCCTGTTAGCGCTAACAGTTTGTGTAAGTTAGGTTACAATTCCTGTTAGCGCAAACAGTTTGTGTAGTTTAGGTAACAATTCTTGTTAGCGCTAACAATTTGTGTAAGTTAGGTTACATTTATTGTTAGCGCTAACAGTTTGTGTAAGTTAGGTTAGAATTCTAATAAGCGCTAAGAGTTTGTGTAGTTTAGAACATTTCCTGTTAGCACTAACAATTTGTGTAATTTAGGTTACAATTCTTATTAGCGCTAACAGTTTGTGTAGTTTAGACAATTCTTGTTAGCGCTAACAGTTTGTGTAAGTTATGTTACAATTCTTGTTAGCGCTAACATTTTGTGTATGTTAGGTGACAATTCATGTTAGCGCTAACTGTTTGTGTAGTTTAGGTAACAATTCTTGTTAGCGCTGACTGTTTGTGAAAGTTAGGTTACAATTCTTGTTATCGCTAACAGTTTGTGTAAGTTAGGTAACAATTCTTGTTAGCTCTAACAATTTGTGTAAGTTAGGTGACAGTTCATGTTTGCACTAACAGTTTGTGTAGTTTAGGTCACAATTTTTTAACACTGGATTTGATGTGTTTGACAATCACGTTTGTACT
>JBBHKE010002449.1:0-37058 GCA_037447655.1 Zygnema cylindricum | reverse complement strand
TGTAATTTAGGTAACAATTTTTGTTAGCGCTAAGAGTTAGTGTAAGTAAGGTAACAATTCTTGTTAGCGCTAAGAGTTTGACAAGTATAGATAACAATTCTTGTTAGCGCTAACTGTTTGTGTAATTTAGGTAACTATTCTTGTTAGCGTTAACAGTTTGTGTAAGTTAGATAACAATTTGTTAGCGCTGACTGTTTGTGTAATGTAGGTAACAATTCTTGTGAGCGTTAACAGTTTGTGTAAGTTAGATAACAATTCTTGTTAACGCTAATAGTTTGTGTTGTTTAGATAGCAATTTGTTAGCGCTAACTGTTTGTGTAATTTAGGTAAAAATTGTTGTTAGCGCTAACAATTTCTGTAATTTAGGGAACAATTCCTGTTATCGCTAATAGTTTGTGTAGTTTAGAAAACAATTCATTTTAACACTAAGACTTTGTGTAGTTTAGATAACAATTCCCGTTAGCACTAAAAGTTTGTGTAGTTTAGATAACAATTCATGTTAGCGCAAACAGTTTGTGTAATATAGGTAACAATTCCTGTTAGCGCTAACAGTTTGTGTAGTTTAGAAAACAATTCCTGTTAGCGCTAACAGTTTGGGTAGTTTAGATAAAAATTCCTACTAGCGCTAACAGTTTGTGTAAGTTAGGTTAAAATTCCTGTTAGCGCTAACAGTTTTTGTAATTTAGGTAACAATTCCTGTTAGCGCTAACAGTTTGTGTAGTTTAGATAACAATTCTTGTTAACACTAAAAGTTTTTGTAAGTTAGTTTTCAATTCTTGTTAGCGCTAATAGTTTGTGTAAGTTAGGTAACAATTTCTGTTAGCGCTAAAAGTTTGTGTAGTTTCGATAACAATTCCTTTTAACCCTAACAGTTTGTGTAGTTTAGATAACAATTCCTGTTAGCGATAACAGTTGTGTAAGTTATGTTACAATTCTTGTTAGTGCTAACAATTTTTGTAATTTAGGTAACAATTCCTATTAGCGCTAACAGTTTGTGTAGTATAGATAACAATTCATGTTAGCGCTAACAGTTTGTGTAATTTTGGTAACAATTCCTGTTAGCGCTAACTGTTTGTGAAGTTTAGATAACAATTCGTGTTAATGCTAACAGTTTGTGTAGTTTAGATCACAATTCTTGTTAGCGATAACAGTTTGAGTAAGTTAGGTTACAATTCCTGTTAGCGCTAATTGTTTGTATAGTTTAGATAACAATTCCTGTCAGCGCTAACAATTTGTGTAGTTTAGATAACATGTTGAAGGTCATGGGCATTTTGACTTGGCTATGTTCCACTCCCACTAGGCGTCACACTTGCACTAGGGAATGAGCCATTAGTAGACATGGCAGTAGAAGCAAACCCAAAGAGTAATACCTATTTGACTAGATTTATGTTGAAATATATGTAGCTTTAACTGAGAGAGGTCTTACAACCAGACAAACATATACCACAGCCAAAAATAAGGACAATAGAACAGAAAAACACCTTAAAGTGCACTTAGTGCTCTCATTTCCTTAAACTCTGTGTAGAATGTACATTCTGTATCAAACTTATTATTCCTAATTGAATTAAATACTCTAACGATCTTCAAAATATCTAAAACGTATGTACAAGGTTCACTAGACAATCTACTGACAAAAATCTAAGTGTTTGGACCAGAATTGTCCACTAACAATATCTATACCCTAAAAATCCGGGTGATTCTTATCACGTCTACATTCATTGGCGGCCCTACACACTAATTTACTTAAAGATAACTATTCGTGTAGATACTACAAAAAATCCACACTAAATTTGGTCAATATTGAACAGTTGGTATTCCAAAAATATTCTAAGTCCTAAACTCAAATTTCTAAGACTTACTAAAGCTTACTTTTCAATAATTAAAGTCATCCATAGGGTCTCAGTGTGCATAATCACGCTCCTTAGCCTTAGCGGCATCACAGGCGCCCCCCCCAACATGTCGAGCTGCTTGACCAACGACTATAGCCGAAGAAGGGTTCGCCAAAACAACGTCAACAAAGATGCGACGGGCACCATCGAGCAAAACAACATCTATCCGGAGCGAGGGAATAATCTGAGAAACTTCTCGACTCACAGCAAAGCCCCCCTTCAAAGTGATAGTCGCAATGGCGTTGCGAATAGTGTTGTGCTCCTAGATGAATTCTCCCGCATGGGAGCAACGAAGCAAATGGATGCCATCGGGCTCCAAGACACGGCCACACGAGCAAAGTAGAGAGGCAAGTAAAGGAGGATGAGGGTGGCCAAGGCGAAACCGAAAGGCGGTGGTGAATTGAGCAGTTGTGAATCGAAGAGTGGATAAAAAATGTGTAGCTGATAGCGAAGCCCCAGAACCAGGTCCACCACAAGAGAGAAGACACGCACGCGAAGAATCAAATGGAATCCTTCGAGAAGGCATGACCTAACAAAGTGTGAATGTCGTCCATGAGGCGGGCATCAAAGGTTGAGAGAGAGGAAACAGACGTCTTGGTGGGAGGGGAAGTACGAGTAAAGTAAGAGGGGAGGTGGTGGAAACACCTAGTCGAAGAAGCAAAAGCCACTTGGGGATCGGGAAGGTGAGTAAGGTCGTCTACGTCGGACAAATTTGTTTGGAGGGCAGCACCGAGAAATTGGGTCACGAAAGTATTTGAACGAAGGAGGCAACCGAAAACACGAATGCCATTGGAGTGAGGAGTTTGAAACCAGTGGGGGAGGTGAAGGAAAGTGGAATATCCTAAGGGGACCAAATAACTAGTGTTGTGTATGGGTAAGGATTTGCTGATAACCGATATGGGCCTTTTTTTGGGTTGTCGATAATCGATATATTCGTACGATATATCGCTATCGCTGTTACCGCCGATAATTAACTGATAATGTCGGTTGTTTATCGGCGATAACACTGATATGACAACTATCGCCGATAACTGTACGGACCGTACAGATAAATGTACGGCATGTACACTCAACTGTACGTGTTATTCCCCGGACGCGCTGCGGACCCCCTTCCCCCCGATTTCAGGGAAAATTCGCGATGCGATGACAAGTAGGTGTTGTTCTGTAGTGAGGCAGAGAAAATATATGTATGTTTGTGTGTGTATATGGGTATATGTATGTGTACATGCATACATGTTTTTATGTGTATACGTAGATGTACATATGTATATATGTGTATATGTCTATATGTATGATTGTTTTCATGCACTTAGGCAGCGTCAAAACGGTTCGGCAAGGATGCCTAAGGGTGAACCTCATCTTGCTAAAAGTGGGGTTATTTTTGAAAACCTGCAGATAAAGGTCGTAGTGTTTTAATAAAACATGATTACCGGAGATTCACAAGATTCTCTAACTTTTGCAACAAGGTCGACTGTCCGATTATGTGTTTTTGAAGCAAGCGGTCATCTTATCCAATGTCTAGTTAGTCTCCAACCTCGTTTTTGTGGAGGAGACTAGTTATGTGTTTTTGAAGCAAGCGGTCATCTTATCCAGTGTCTAGTTAGTCTCCTCTCTTGTTTTCAAGGAGGAGACTAGCTACACACTGAACGTGTAAAACTTTTACACGTGGAAAGGTCACGTATGATACACGATGGATGTGAGATGGGAACCCTTACATATAGCGCAGGCCACGCGCCTTCGAACAAGTTGTAATCAAAGCCACAAATACCACCAAAAAAAAATGTTGAAGATTGTGCCATGACGCCGCCTCCACCATCCATTCACATCCAAGATTTGCCGCGCCTGTATTTTTTTGATTTTCAACGACAAAATACAAACGATAAAACAACGACAAAAACGACAACAATAATGACAAAACACGAACTTACAAAGTGTACATTCACGTAATTTTAATTTGCGACTGGTCGTACAGATACGAGTGTCGGATTTTTTGCTTTTGGAATGTGTGACTGTGCTCTTAGTCTAAACATGAACCTACGTGGATCCATTCGAAATGAAGCATGTAGGCAATAGATTCCTTACCGACACGACCTGATAGAGAAGTGAACAAATAATACGGCTAGTAAAAGTTTCCGTACAAATTACTATCGGCGCCTGATGGAGAATTAAACTATGTGGACTCTATAGTCCCACAGAATGTGCAACTCAAATTAAGCCTTTAGGATAGCCTTGGCTCACTTCAATTCCCACAAGAATAAGTGTAACCCTAGCACGCAACGTCTTGGCCCAATTTTCCTATGAAATTAGGACTCCCCTAAAGTTCGCAGCAAAAAGAATCAATTAAATTGCTCCACTAAGCAGTTGGTTGTTCAAAGACAATAGTTTTATACAGATGGCCTCCGAGAGAAAGGACTTCTAAAAACACCCAGAAATGCGTAAGTTTTACTCTACCTACTCACTGAACCTATCTACTAAACCCTCCGCCAATCTACTAAACCCTCCGCCAATAAGGAGACTGTATAGTATATAAACGTACAACACTAAAGTACACTAGCCGCCATAGCATTTGTACGGTCGTTGTACAGCACGAGGAAGGAGAGGTACCTTCCATATCCGACGCCATGGTTTTGTCTCCCCCTTCTCTCGCAACCACTGGGGTGTTGCCACGTGTCAATATGTGGCTCTTTTGGCAAGGCGAATATTACAATCGTTGTAAAACTTGAAACGGTTGAAGGTGAAGGTGTGTTTTTTTTCTTTCTTCTTATGACTAATTCCTTCACTCACGACAAACTCTACATCTAACATAGCAAATTGTGCTTTGAGACAAAGTGATAGGATCTAGACAAGAACAAAGTGCACAACTAGAACAGAGTGCATATACAACTTTCCATAACATTCACATTTACATCACAGATGAATACGGTATTTATTTGAACTTTTCCCACTCTTACACTTGCAAAAAACTTTACTCACTACTTTGTCTCAAAAACGTTTAAAACTTTTCTTTAGGACCAACGAAGCCGAAAAATATGGCATTTGATACATCGTACGAGAAAAATAAAAACGAACCAACAGCGACATTCCGACGTGAACAATCAATCGATATGTCGATTCGCACATTGTCATAACACGAACAATGTATATCATTCAAACACTAGCCTACTTTGCATATATGGGAAGTAATTATAGCATACTAAATAAACACACGGCTATCTTGTTATGTGTTAATCTCGTACCATTGAGAACATCTCACAACCCATAACAACAATATTGTTGGTAGGCCAAAGCATTCTACACAATGGCCAAATAGAAAACCATTATGATTTCATTAAACTGGGGGTGAAAACAAAAATGAGAAAACTCATAAATGACCATTGTCCAAACTAAAACTGTCGTTGCTCTCAAGCCCCAAAACTTGGAAGCACGGTCAAACATTTCTAATGGTTGGAATTACGTTGTTAAACTCATAACAAAAACTGAAATGTTACTGGGCAAAACAACAATTGGTAGAAAATATATTGTATGTTTTTGTTTGGTGGAAAATCTCAGCATTTTTTTAAACTGTATTCTTGGTTTGGGCCACACTAGAATTGTACGAAACCGGGTGAAGGGTTGTGTTGGAGCGAGATATGTGTTATAGGCATATTTTCATTTCTTGTTAACTTGTCCATGGTATGAAAATTGTGTATTAAAAAATTCTCGTTGATGGTAGCATGTTCACCTCGTTGGTATAGTTGTCTCCATTAGAATATATTTGTAATTGAATGTCACTATTTAAAACATAGTTATACGAGCTGTCAATATTTTTTTTTACCGCATGTTTTTGTAAAGAAAAGGTGTGACGACCGTAAAATCATCAATCCCTCATTGAAGGAGTTGACTACGCTGACAAGAATACATGTGATGTCTACCTAGGTGGCTTTATGGGTAGCATTTGGCTCGACACTGTTACAGTGTGGGTCAAACACATGGTAAATTTTTGGAAACGGAATTTAGATTTAAGAACTAAGGCAGCTTGTTGGATTCTAATGAACAAATTGTTCCAAACCTACTGACAGCCATAATTATTAAAGAACCCAACAAACACTAAAATAAAGGTGGAAGTTGTTAAAATGAAGTTTGCCAAATTTAGTGTCCTATGTTTCACTATTGAGTGTATTATAACATAAAATTTCAATTGTTGTTAAACTACCGAACAGGACTTAGCAGTCATTTAAATTTTTAGAACCGAACTTATTCCGTTCTAAATCTGTTAGTGAATTTACCAAATCATCCTACAAAAAAATTGGTGTTCGGTCTGAAACGATTTGGACCCAAACCGGGCCGAGTAGTATTTACGGGTAATTGGTTTGTATAGACACTTGAAAATTCTGGACAACATCAAATTCGGTGAGTTCGCACCAAATCGAATTTTAGTTCGCACGTTTTCTCGACCAATAAATAAACAAAAGGATTCATCAAAAGCATCACCGCTAAGAAATTTTCTCCGAAACTTTGCCAAAAGGTTGACTATGGGTATGTCCCAATGTAATCGGTAATTCGATAAAGTATTTTGGACTGTGGTAAGATTCTACGTACTAGTGTTGGGTATCGGGTAAATTCATATCGCGATAATTTCGATATTTGATATATCGAATATCGATCGAGCAGACTCCTCGATATATCGTATCGGGACCGACATAAATTATCGCGATGTATATCGCAAAAAATGGGTGTCCGTACAGCTAAAGTACCGAATTTCGTACGGAAATTCGTACGAAAAGCATACGGAATATCATTTAACCTCCCTGGCGCGGCCACGGGGAATTGAAAAAATCGGGAAAAGAAAATTGCATAAATATTGGGATATTTAGCTTCTATGTACGTGGATTCGATATATCGATTATCGGATACCTAAAATTCGATATATATCGAACATCGGCAATAGATCCTCGATACCCAACACTACTACGTACTACTTTACAGAGCGTCCCAATGTGCGAAAATGAAATCGGAACTTTGACATGTGACGGTTGTAGACGTAGGTACAACTTTGTGACCGATGAAGACGGCTACGAAACTTTCGACAATTAGTGACGTCAACAAAAGCAACGACAGTTGTAAACGTCTAAATTTTTGTAATTTCGTGACATTGTAGACATTTAGGGTTTTGTGACATTGTGACGCCATGTTCACTTGTGACAACGTCAACGTCACAAATTCAAGAACTTTCCACCATGGCTATCCGATTTTGTTTTTTCGACTTTTCTCACTCGACTTGGCATAAAAATTTACATAAACGTAGTCAAAATAATTATTTTTCAAATATCTTTCATTTCAAGGTCGTGCCTCATTCTAAAAAGTGTGAGATAAAAGCGATAGTGTAACAGGGAAAGGGGAGAGGCGACGACGGCGCAAAAATTTGCAAAGGACCCATGAATGAAAGTGGAGGTCCGAGACCCCTGCATATTTTTTTCCCTACATGCTCGTCGTTTCCGTACATGCAAGTGACAGACAGGGAAAAAAATAGCGAGTGCTCTCATTCGTCCTAAAATTATCCCACTCGTGTGGCGCGTTTGTGGACTGTTTTTTATTCGTTGTTTGGGTGATACTTTCCCTAAAATGGAGTCGCGAGTTGATTTATGATGAAGTTTTTTAACGGGATGGATTCTCTTGCCCGCGGGTCGAAAAAAGGAAAACGCCAAAATGCGCTCACACGACGACAAACATGAAGTACATTCAAACTATCGACTTGACGTTTGCTGTACTTTTCAAGAATTGATTTTTCTGTACGGCTAAAGTTTTTCTCGTACGGAACTGCGTTTTGGGTTAAAACGACAGAAAAAAGTAGATACTTCAATATATGGGGACATACCTTATGAGATTATCTGTCAGGTCTGAAGCTAAACGACAAATTATACATCGACGTAAGCGGAAAGTGATGAGATTCGGCAATCTAGACTGAAACGACGGATGAGATTAATCGTCAATATTTGAGATTAAGGGTAAACTTCGATTAGGCGTTCCCAGTAATTGTACGGTCACCGGCAATCTGGACTGAAACGACGGATGAGATTAATTGTCAATATTTGAGATTAAGGGTAACCTTCGATTAGGCGTTCCCAGTAATTGTACGGTCACGTTAACCGACAGTAAAATTTGTAACACCCTTCAATCAAGTCGTGCCAGTGAAGCTAAAATTGCTGACTTCTTAGAATGCGGTTGGTACCACGTAGCATCCTGCTGAGCCTCTTGGGAATAATCCTCATTTCGAAAAGGACAAAATTGCAACTGCGTAGGTGTACGGATTGATGCCGATTAAAATATCTTAGTAGCATCACGCTAATGTACAATCTGAACGTTCTTAGGGTTCTCGTCGTACCAACGACCACGAAAACCATTGCAAAATTAAAGTTTGTACAAATGTCGAAGAATGTACCATTTTGTACGTGAATGCATTATCGTTGTACCAACTTGATGTTGAAAAAGAGGTATTTTGTAGTCTCTCTTGTGACCTTACTGCAACCCTCATTCTTGTCGTAGTCACTGAGGACCTGGAGGCAGCCATGGCTGCCTCTAGCAGCTAAAGAGACAGGCAGATCACTAGTATTGTTTTTGCAAAACATAGTCTGCCAGTTGTGGGAATTGATCCAAGGACCTCTTGATGACCGCCGTACGGAATAGCCATTTGCCTTATCCAATAGGTCTTGGAGGAGTGATACACGTGTATAACGCGATATTTATATAAAAATGTACGGCGCCGGATATTCTTTTTAAACAAATTACGCGACATACCGGTTCGCATGAAATCGGACCGCACGAAATATCCGAATCGACATGTAATTTCGACGGACGAAATCAAATGTTCGGATGTGATCGAACAGCTTACAGTGGAGCCGGAATGCCGGGATAGAAGTTTGGCGGTTTGCGGACCAGATGTCGGCGGATGACACGTGGCAACATATGGTTGGACAACGGATATTACGGGAGGAGCAACTACAGCTCCGGAATTGACACGCGTCAGCGGACCGGCCATGCCGTACTATGGCCGTACATGAAGTACACAGGTACTTGTACCTTCTTGTACTTTACAGTCATATGATTGGTCGAGTACCTTAGTAATAGGTTTAGAGAGGTAGCTTAGGACTTAGAATATTTTTGGGTTTTCAGCCTCTCTCCCAGAGTGCACCTGTATTTATGGACCAACTTTGGCCAGCCATAACTTAATGCTCAGGTGAGCAAATTCAGTGATTCTTTTTGTTGCGGACTCAGCGGAGTACAAGCTACACAAGGGTGTAGTAGGTCAGAGGTTTTTGCGTGCCAGAGTGGCACTTATTCATTGCCAAAGTCAAAAGTGCAAATATTATCCTAGAGGCTTCATATAAGCTGGACATTCTGTGGGCCAATGGAGGTCACAAAATTTCACTTGATTGTGCACATTTATGAAAGTTGCATGACAGGATGTCCTACAACAAAGATTCTGTCGTCAAGCAGGCTGGCTATGATGTCAGACAATACACGCCATTTGCCACGTGTAAGTTTATAGCTTCACGTCTGTCGCGGATCGACTCTGATTTTACAGGTACTGGAATACACGCGTCCAGTAAGCGCTAAGTGTCCTCTTGAGGACAGTCTGAGGAGACTTGCCTGGTATTGGATAGAAGGGGCGTTTGCGTCGAGAATTCAAAATCGGACGGTGGGAGTTTTTGCCAAAAAGTGTGGAGAATCTTAACGAATTTTTAGTAAACATCTTTTGTAAAAAAAAAAAAAACAGTACGGCTTAGTACAGAAGGGTACTTTCTCCAGTAAACAACCCCACTTTTCGCCTATGGGCGGTTACCCTAATTTTCAATATTTGTCGGTGCGGCAAAATGTCACAAATCACAACCAACCGCTTGTCGTAACTTTATCAGGCCGGCAAAGATTCGGCAAAAAAAGAACACTTTCTGTATGTATGTATACTGGTACGGACCAGTTTTCCACCAATCAGTGAATAGGCAACATCACAGTGTTAGAGGAATGTCCACTTCGGACTCCACACGTGTGTATCGCTATAAATGATGGTTCCGCTAGTGCGTCGTTTATTGCAGTAAATTCGGTTTCAGGTGCTTGCATGCATAATTGGCCGAGTAGCTCAATTGGTAGAGCTCGTGTACAGCTAACACAAGGTCTTTAGTTCGATCCCCGGCTTGGCCACTTTCCAAAGTTTTCACTTTGACGCCCATGCAATATGTTGAATATTGAAACTCTGAGACCTCCATAAGTCCTCAGAGTGGACAGCTTCCAAAAAGCCTCTAGGATAACTCTGACCCCTTTTTGTTTCAGAAAAAACAACTGCCACCCTGGCAGACAAAAACTCTAATCACCTGCTCCCATGTGAAGGCAAGACTCCACTGAGTCGATAGCAAAAAGAATCTCTGAATTTGCTCCCCTGAGCAGTAAGTTATGGAGGGTCAAAGTTGACCTTTTGTACTGAAGCTCTCTAGGAGAGAGGGTCTATCTCCTAATTTTTCTAAGTCCTATCTCTCTCACAAACTCTTTCTACTGATGTACGGAACCAATCAGATCACAGTTCCGTACGCAAAAGTATAGTTGCCGGTGTACTTTATGTACGGACATTGTACGACATGGCCTAAATGTCGACACATGTCATATCCGGATTCGGTGCCATAATCTCCAGAGATATCACGATCCAATGTAATTTCGCCACGTGTCATCCGATGTGGCGATGGCCACAAACCGCCGAAATCTTCTCTGCGATCTCGACGCTAATTCCGGCCGTCCGATTAAATTCGAATTTAATCGTAGCCGTAACAAATACATGCGCGGTATTTGTTTCACTAAAGAAATAAATGCGCGGTATTCATTTCTTGTCCGTACCGTAATCCGTACTCATACATTATCGGATCTATGTATCACGTAAAGAATTACAGTTAAATGATTTATCCTACGTATTTATGTTTAAATAAATATCAAACCATATAGTACGTAACACTAATTCTAGACTTAACGGCTAAGGTTACCGGCTACCTACTGTCTGCCGGACGGTAGATACCAGGATCAAATCCTGTGGCCGGCACATACCTTTTAGTAAATAAACCCCTAACTAATATAAATTTCCCGTAAACCTCTGGATAGCCTAGGTAGCCATGGCTCTAGCTCCCTCTCCAATTTCTCAGTGACTGCGACAAGTTTGAGAGTTGGAGAGAGAAGTTAGAGGTAGACTGCCTCGGCTTCTTTCTATACTTCTATTTAGTCCTAGGAAATACTTAAATGGACCATTAATTTCTACACTCCCCTTATTTTCTAGTCAATCTTTAATTTCAGACCGCACTTCTCCCTGCAGAAAATTAGCTGCCTAGGGAAAGGCAGAGGTTTGGTCATCATATCTGCTACCATCTCACTATTTGGTCTGTACTCTAATCTGATTATTTTGTTTTCTACTTTCTCTCTAACAAGCTGACTATTTTTTTTTCTACTTTCTCTCTAACAAAGCTGAGTCTGATGTCCATGTGTTTGGTTTTAAAATGATATTTAGGATTGGCAGAAATAGCGATTGCTGCCTGATTATCACAAAATATTTCTGCACACCACTCTTAAGGTGACCAAGCTCACCAAGCAAAGACTTGACCCACATTAATTATTTTACAACAGAGCAAGAGGCCATATACTCAGCCTCCATGGTGGACTGAGCAATAACTTTTTGTTGTTTTCTACTCCAACAGCAAGCCCCATCACCCACATATAATACATATCCAGAAGTGCATCTCCTCATCGGAGCATCACCATAACTAGCATCACTCCAAGTAGTGATGTCAGTACTCTCCCCACCCAAATGCAACCATAGATCCCTAGTTCCTATCAAGTATCTAAGGACTCTCTTAGCAGCCTCCCAATCCCTCTTAGGGGGAGCATTTAGACTTCTACTCAGCACTCCTACAGCTGCAGCTAAATCCGGTCGGGTACAATTCATAAAATAGATTAGACTTCCCACTACTTGTCTGTAAGGAATAGTCTGCATGAACTTCTGTTCTTCAAGAGATAATTCCTCGTCTAAGACTATGACTCGTTCTTCCTCACTCCCCTCACTTCCCTTCTTCAACCCCATTGGAGTTGTACAACTATTAACTTTATCAATTTGAAAATTTTCAAGCATGTTCCCTATTGCTTCCTTTTGAGTCAATCTTATAATTTTTCTTTTTCGGTCTCTTTCTACTTGAATTCCCAAAATATATTTTGCTTCCCCCATATCCTTCATTTGAAATCTCCCCTTAAGATCAGTTTTCAGTTTATTAATTTTTTCCATTGATTTACTAAAAACAAGCAAATCATCAACATAAATTGCAATAAATATAAAACCTTCCTCATCTTCGAAAACATATATTGAGTGATTTGAGCTGATCCGGATATATCCCAGACCGGTAAGAAACTCATCAAGGTTGTTATTCCACTGTCGAGGCGCCTGTTTCAAACCATAAAGAGATTTAATCAGCCGGCATACCTTACTCTCCTCTCCTTCTTCCACAAACCCTTCGGGTTGTCGCATGAAGATCTCCTCTTCCAATTCTCCATGCAAAAAGGTTGTTTTGATTTCCATTTGGTGCACTTCCATGTCTTCCGCTGCTGCCAGGCTAAGAAGTATGCGGACGGAGGGATATCTGACCACCGAGGCAAAGGTTTCCTCGTAGTCAATTCCCTCCTTTTGTGTAAATCCCTTCGCCACTAGTCGGGCCTTGTAGCGCTCGATTCTGTTATCTTGGTTCAGTTTTAAATTGAAAACCCACTTACAACCGATTGGTTTTTGGTTAGGTGGACAGTCCACCAACTCCCAAGTATCGGCTGCCATAATTGAGGCCATCTCCTCATTGATGGCTGTCTTCCACCGATTTCTTTCTGGACAAGTCATCGCCTCTCCATAAGTTTGAGGTTCATCTTGATGAGATAGTTTAGTTTTCTTGTTATTAACCTGTTTTTCTTGCAGTCTTTTGCTACTTCTCCTTCCCCCCTCAAAATCTGAGGCCGGAATAGATGGTTCTCGTGGATTCTTTCGAACAAACTCGGCTTCTCCCCTATCCCTTGATTCCGAATCAATTTCCACCACGTCTTCCGCTTCGGGTAGAGTTGTCACTAGAGTTTCCACAGCCGAGTCCTTTTCGGTCTGATTTCTACCTGCAAGAATGTCATCTTCTCTAAGACCTGGATAGTTAGGAAACTCAAAGTCATCGGAATTTTCTGACTCAAATCTGATTTTTACTCACTTTGTATACTTGAAGTGATCCACAGACTTTCCTTCATCAATAACTACTAGATGCTTTACTAATATTATATCTTCACTTTTTAGATCATAAACTCTATATCCTTTAACATCCTCATCATATACTAATAAGTATCCCGGTTTTCCTTTACGATCTAGCTTCCAATTGGACCGATCAGTATTTAGACTGAATACTTGACTGCCGAAAACCTTTAAGTGAGATATGTCCGGTTTACGGCCTGTCCATCTCTCATAAGGTGTTTGATCTTTTATAGCTGAAGTAAGAACTCTATTTTTGAGGTAATTAACACAGTTCATTGCTTTTGCCCAAAGCCTTTTTCCTATCTTCTTATCTGACAACATACTTCTAGCACTATCACTTAGTATTCTATTTAACCTTTCAGCTACCCCATTCTGTTCCGAATTTCTAGAACTGTCTTTTGGTGTTGGGCCCCATCTTCCCTCAAAAAATCCTCAAACTGGTTAGAAGTATACTCTCCACCATTGTCACTCTGTATTCTCTTGATTTTAGTTTCATGGAGTTTTTCGCTCAATGCTTTATATTGTCTAAAACAATCCTGAGCTGCGGTCTTGTTTTTCAAAAAATACACTTGGGAATACCGAGACCAATCATCAGTGATAGTCATCATAAATCTCTTCCCCCCCGGTGAGGGCACTCTAGCCGGTCCCCAAATATCTGTGTGTACTGGATCTAGATTTTTTTCTCCCTTATTGGTGGCTGTTTTAGGAAAGGGTAATCTGTGTGTTTTACCTTGAGCACATCCACTACAATCACTTATATTATCATTCTCACTGAACTTAATCCCTTCCACCACTCCCATCTTTTTCATCTCTCTTAACTTGTCTAGATTCACATGCCAAGCCTCTTATGCCACATCATAATATCATGAACACCAGCATAATAAGGTTTCTTCTTTTCATTACTTAAAACCAGCCTAAACATCCCATGGCTACCTTTTTCAGCAATGAAATAGACATCCTCCTCAAAACTAGCAGTAAGGACTCCTTCCCTAGTGCTATTAAAAAATCCCTTATCATCTAATACAGATGTAGAGATGAGGTTTTTGTTCAGCTCCGGAATAAACAATACATCGGAGAATGTTAATATGGATGTCTTTCCTTCTACTAACATTTTCAAATCTACCGATCCTACAAGAGTAGTGGTGACTATCCTCCTATCCCCGTACTCTATCTCTACGGTGGGAATATTTCTTATCTTAGTGAACAGGTGCCTATCCTTACACATGTACATGGAGGCACCTGAATCTACAATCCAGCCTGCTTCACCTTTCAATCCACCGTAAGCACATTTCTGCCTTCGTGGAATTTCGACCTCGTTTTTCGCCTCCAACTCCTCATCTAAAAGGAGCTCATCGTCCTCGTCCTCGAATTCCGCCTCATGTACCTGTGTCACAAGGGCCTTTTTCTTTCCTCTCGGGGTACCACCGGTCTGCCCCTCCTTTAACCGAGGCTCGGTTAGCTTAGTGCACTCTGCCATATTGTGCCCAGGTTTCTTACAAAAATGACATAAACCTTTGGGAGCCCTTGGTCCAAACTCGTCGGTCTGATTTTTCTGCTTCCTCCCCCAATAGTTTTCGACCGGTTTTCGGGAATCCTTGTTCCTCCAATCGGTCGCAGTTGCCAAGGCTTGGCCACTCTTTCCTCCCCTTCGCATCTAAATTGTATTCTCTCGAACGAGAATCATCCCTACCACTGAGTTCCATATCTACCTTGAGTCCGGCAAGTCCTGCACACGGTTGACTATGTTTTCGAACTCATCGGGTAAATTCATCAGTAAACAATTAACCTTTTATTTTTCAATAAAATCTTTTCCCGCACTCTCTAGCTCCATGAAGAGTGTAGCAAGCTCATTACAAAAATCCAACATCTTCCCCCCTTTGTATACATACTCCTTAATTTTCTGATATGCCAACTGTTGTTGCTGAATTGTATTGAAAAGTAAGCTTTAGAAAGTCTTAGAAATTTGAGTCTAGGACTTAGAATATTTTTAGAATACCAACTGTTCAATATTGACCAAATTTAGTGTGATATTTTTTGTAATATCTACACGAATTGATATCTTTAAGTTTATTAGTGTGTAGGGCCGCCAATGAATGTAGACGTGATAAGAATCATCCGGATTTTTAGGGTATAGATATTGTTAGTGGACAATTCTGGTCCAAACACTTAGATTTTTGTCAGTAGGGTATCTAGTGAACCATGTACATACGTTTTTAGATGTTTTCTAGATATTTTAGATGTTTTCTAGATCTTTTGAGTATTTAGTTCAATTAGGATTGATCAATTCAATACAGAATGTACATTCTACACAAGAATTAAGGAAATGAGAGCACTGAGTGCAGTTTAAGGTGTTTTATGCTCTATTGTCTCTAATTTGCTTGTAGTACATGTTTGTTTGGTTGAAATACCTCTTTCGTTTGCAGTTACATATCTTACACTATCGATCTAGTCTTTTAGGCATTTCTCTTTGGGTTTGCTTTCGCTAACATGTCTGATAATGGCTCAGCTCCTTTTGCAAGTGCTCCTATTAGCCCTAGTGCTCCAATTGCTCCTGCTGGTGCAAGTGTGACTCCTAGTGGGAGTGGATCACAGCAGATTCTTAATTCCCATGACCTTCAACAGGTTATGGGCCCACCCCCGCCCAAATTGCCTATTTTTGACGGAACTGACTACTTATACTGAGAAGATTTGTTGAGCTCATATTTCGAGGAGAGGGACTTGTCACCCATTGTGGAAGGAACAACGGATGTGACTGCGCCAGATTGGAGAAAGAAGAATCTCCACTCTTGCCTCAACGTTTTGAAGCAGTCTATAACAAAAGATTTGGTAATGTCGTATCTTCAGATGAAGAAAGCATCTGATGTTTGGTTTAGTGTACGTGCTATGAATGTTTAGCTAGATGTTGCCGTCCAGACAAACATAGCCACTCAGATTTTTGAATTTAAGTATTCTGGAGGTAGTATGTCAGATCATTGTCATGCTATGAAAAGGTTGTTTCTTCAGAGTACTAGTGCAGGTTGGGACTTTTCACCACCTCACCAGGCTATGTTGTTGATGAGAACTTTGCCCGATGAATATAAGGGAGCCATGGATAGGCTTAGGGCTATTCCACAGCGTCAATGGAACATAGCATTAGCAATTCAACTTATTTTGAGTGAAGAAGCTAACCAAATGTCACAAAGAGGTAGTAGTAAGTCTGTTCAGGCACTAGCTAACCAGTTTTCGGATTCTAAGATTGGCAGTGGCAGTGGTAGAGGTAGTGGTCCTAGAAGGTCACCATTAACCTGCTATTATTGTGATGAAAAAGGGCATGTGTTCAGAATGTGTCATGCTTACAAGAGAGCGAAAGCCACAGGAAATTTTCGCTCTGGTTGGGATGAAAGCCGGGTTCCTTCTCAATCAGGTGGTCGACCAACTGCTCTTTTCAATGAACTTAAGGAGGAGGATGTAAGCAGCTTTCCCGACAACAGTGAAAAGAAATACTTTGCGATGGCACAAGCAACGGAAGGCGTGGAGGAAGACGAATGGATTATGGACTCCGGCGCATCTGCCCACATGTGCCGCAATCGCCATCTATTTGAGAGTATTCAATCTATTTCACCCATCAAAATTTATTTTAGTGATGATACCTTTGTTGAGTCAAAAGCAAAGGGGAGGGTGTCACTTATGTTGAATGTAGAGGGAAAACCTGTGAAAAGGGTTTTAGAAGATGTGTTGCATGTCCCAGTTTTTAAAAGAAACTTTTTCTCTACGTCAGTGGTAGAAAAGAAAGGTTTTAAGACTATATCTGAGAATGGAAAGAAAACAGTCAGTAAGAATGGGAAAATAGTTGCAGGGGATTTGCTGGTGGAAACAATTTGTATCGGTTGAGTCTTGCAAATGATAATGACAATGATGTTATGTACTCAAGTGTAATCACTGATTGTGATTTATGGCATAAACGTTTAGGACATGTGAATCATGATAGATTAGAAAAGATGGTAAATCAAAAAATGGTGGAAGGTGTAAAAATTAGTCAAAAACCAGCATCAAGTGTATGTGATGGTTGTGCAATGGGAAAAATTAATAAGTTGCCTTTCCCTTCGCAAACTGATCATAGAAGTAGCAGGGTGCTAGAACTAATTTATTCAGATGTATGGGGGCCATCTAGGTATCCATCTGTGGGAGGTGCTAAGTTTATGCTTACCTTTACTGATGACTATAGTAGATTTACTACAGTTTATTTTTTGAGAAGTAAGGATGAAGTTTTTTCAAAATTTAAAGAGTATAAGGCTTGGGTTGAGAATCTACATGAGAAAAAGATAGTGGGATTCAGATCTGATAATGGAGGGGAGTACATTTCTAATGAGTTTGCAGAATTCCTAAAATTGCATGGAATCTCACGTCAACTAACTGTTCCTTATTCTTCGGAACAAAACGGTGTTTCAGAAAGGATGAATAGAACCATATCAGAGTGTGCTAGGACAATGATGGCTGATATGGACATAGACTTCAAATTTTGGGCCGAGGCTATGCATTGTGCAGCTTATGTGAGAAACATGCTAGAAACAAGGGCAATAAAAGATAAAACTCCTTATGAAATGTGGACAGGACACAAACCAGATGTAAGTCACTTCAAAGTGTTTGGTAGTAAGGTATTCTTGCTAGATAATGATCCACAAAAATGGAAATTAGAGCCAAAAGGCATACCAGGTATATTTTTAGGGTATGATGATCATGCCAAGGGTTATAAAGTATATGACATTAAGAGAAATAGAGTTGTGGTAGCCATAAACATCATAGTGAAGGATGAGGGAAAAGGAGTAGATGTATTTAGTTAATGTAGCGATGAAAAGAAAAGTCGAAGTGTTGATTATATCTTTTTAGAGGAAAATCCCATGTTTTTCAAGAAAAATGTAGAAAATGCATCTAGTTTAGCTCAAAGTGACTTGCAATCATCTTCTCCACCAGAAACAGGAAGTGTTATGCCCGAAAGAGTTGCAGACTCTCCTCTACCTCAAGCCAAAACTGAATCACAAGAAGAATCACATGTATCAAGGAGGAGGACCCAACCATCTATACCACCATCAGAATTTCCAGGTGGAGTGAGGCGAAGTGCGCGACTCAGGGGAGAAAATGCAGCGCTTGCTCACTCAGCACAAATAGAAGAGCCTCTAACGTTGACGGAAGCTTTTTCGAGTAATGAAAGAGAACACTGGGTGGAAGCGGTCAATGAGGAAATGAAGTCTATCATGGAGGCCCAAACATGGGATCTGGTAGAACTTCCTCCAAGAAGAAAGGCTATTGGAAGTAAATGGGTGTTTAAATTAAAATTGAACCCAGATAATACCATAGACAGGTATAAGGCTCGCTTGGTTGCTAAGGGATATAATCAAAAAGAGGGGATAGATTATGAAGAAACTTTTTCACCGTTTGTAAGGTTTCTATCTGTCCGCATTTTGCTTACATTAGCTGCTATAGAGGATTTTGACATCCACCAAATGGATGTCAAAACTGCCTTTTTGCATGGTGATTTAGATGAGGTCTTTTATATGAAGCAACCTGAGGGTTATGAGGAAGTAGGAAAAGAAAATCTTGTGTGTAGACTTTTAAAATCATTGTATGGCCTAAAACAGGCCCCTAAGCAGTGGAACCGAAAGTTAGATGAGTTCTTGACAGAATTAGGGTTTACTAGAATTAGCTCAGATCATTCAGTATATGTGATGTGTGGTGATAATCCTGATGAGGTGATATTCATTGTTGTGTATGTTGATGATTTGCTGCTAATTAGTAGGAACAAAGAAGGAATTGCTAGAGTAAAACACGCTCTTAATTCACAATTTGAAATGAAGGATTTGGGTGAGGCAAAATATATCCTTGGAATACAAGTTGAAAGAGATAGAGAAAAGAAAATAATAAGGCTAACTCAAAAAGAAGCGATAGGAAACATGTTGGAAAAATTTGGCTTGGCTGATGCCAAAGGTTGTGCAACTCCTATGGAGTATAAGCACAAACTTGAAGGAATGGAGCATGAGTTTGGAGTCATAATAGATGAGGAACTCAGTGCAGAAGAGCAAAAATTTATGTCCCAAGTTCCCTACAGACAAGTAGTAGGAAGTCTGATTTACTTTATGAATTGCACTAGGCCTGATATAGCTGCAGCTGTTGGTGTGTTGAGTAGAAGTCTACAAAATCCACGAAAGAGAGATTGGGAGGCAGCAAAAAAGGGTCTTAAGATATCTTATTGGGACTAGGAATCTTTAGCTTACTTTGGGAGGGGACAAGGTTAGTATTAATACTTGGAGTGATGCTAGCTATGGTGATGTGCCTAGTAGGAAGTCTACAACTGGGTATGCCATTCAGATTGGAATTGGTACTTGTAGTTGGAGTAGTAAACTTCAAAAAGTCACGGCACAATCGACTATGGAAGCCGAATACATGGCTACAAGCGCAGCCTAAAAGGAGTTGCTTTGGATTAAGGCATTTCTTCAAGAATTGGGGTTTACACAACACGGAACACAAATAATGTGGTGCGACAATCAGGCAGCCATTTCTGTGGCTACAAACCCAAGTCACCATTTTAAGAGTAAGCATATGGACATTCGGCTACATTTGGTACGTGAGAAAGTATTTGCAAAAGTGGTAAAACTTTGTTATTTGCCTGATGAGAAAATTGTTGCAGACATGTTGACAAAAGCCCTTCCCGCTCCTAAGTTGGAGTACTGCAGAAAAGCATGTGGTCTAAGTGAGTAAGTCTTCTAAAGCTTAAGGGGAGTATTGAAAAGTAAGCTTTAGAAAGTCTTAGAAATTTGAGTCTAGGACTTAGAATACCAACTATTCAATATTGACCAAATTTAGTGTGATATTTTTTGTAGTATCTACACGAATTGATATCTTTAAGTTGATTAGTGTGTAGGGCCGCCAATGAATGTAGACGTGATAAGAATCATCCGGATTTTTAGGGTATAGATATTGTTAGTGGACAATTCTGGTCCAAACACTTAGATTTTTGTCAGTAGGGTGTCTGGTGAACCATGTACATACGTTTTAGATGTTTTCTAGATATTTTAGATGTTTTCTAGATCTTTTGAGTATTTAGTTCAATTAGGATTGATCAATTCAATACAGAATGTACATTCTACACAAGAATTAAGGAAATGAGAGCACTGAGTGCATTTTAAGGTGTTTTATGCTCTATTGTCTCTAATTTGCTTGTAGTACATGTTTGTTTGGTTGAAATACCTCTTGTGTTTGGAGTTACATATCTTACACTATAGATCTAGTCTTCTAGGCATTTCTCTTTGGGTTTGCTTCCGCTAGCATGTCTGATAATGGCTCAGCTCCTTTTGCAAGTGCTCCTATTAGCCCTAGTGCTCCACCTGCTCCTGCTGGTGCAAGTGTGACTCCAAGTGGGAGTGGATCACAGCCGAGTCGTAATGCCCATGACCTTCAACAAATCGTACCACTTCGGTACATCTCTATGAGAGCCATCCAAAGATCGGATGCCCTTTCTACATGCAATTGAGGACATGCAAGTCCTTGAGTGAGATGGCGTAGGATGAAGTGCTTTGCCGCCATATTGTTGAAGTCCTAGGTTTCAGTATCATTCTCCTCGTTCCTCGGAATAGGTGACATGAATGCCGAACCAATTGCTATTGGTGTGGTCTCCTCTTTCTCCTTTCCTTTGTCCACCACTTCTCTTTCCTTTGTTTCCTCCATTGAAGGTGGATCCTCTTTCCTGGTGAATCTGCTTCCTCGAAACCCTAGAAGGATTCCAATACTTGATGGACGCCCCAACCGTCCACTCACTATCCCCCAAAACCTTTTTTCGTATAGAGCTCCTATCATCATACTTTCCCATTATATGAAGCCAGTTCCATTAAAAATTGGTACCCTAGTGGGTGGGCCCATAACTTGAAACTCTGAGACCCCCATAAGTCCTCTGAGTGGACAACTTCTAAGAAGCCTCTAGGATAACTCTGACCCATTTGTGTTTCAGCAAAAAAAACTGCCACCTTGGTAGACAAAAACTCTAATCATCTGCTCCCCTGTGAAGGCAAGACTCCCGTGAGTCGAGAGCAAAAAGAATCTCTGAATTTGCTCCCCTGAGCAGTAAGTTATGGAGGGTCAAAGTTGACCTTTTGTACAGAGAGAGTCCTATCTCCTAATTTTTCTAAGTCCTATCTCTCTCACAGACTCTATCTACTGATGTACGAAACCAATCGGATTACAGTTATGTACGCAAAAGTACAGCTGCCGGTGTACTTTATGTACGGACATCGTACGACATGGCCTAAATGTCGACACATGTCATATCCGGATTCGGTGCCATAATCTCCGGAGATATCACGATCCAATGTAGTTTCGCCACGTGTCATCTGATGTGGCGATGGCCACAAACAGCCGAAATTTTCTTCCGCAATCTCGGCGCTAATTCCGGCCGTCTGATTAAATTCGAATTTAATCGTAGCCGTAATAAATACATGTGCGTTATTCGTTTCAATAAAGAAATAAATACGCGGTATTCATTTCTTGTCCGTACCATAATCCGTACTCATACATTACCGGATCTATGTATCCCGTAAACAATTACAGTTAAATGATTTATCCTACGCATTCATGTTTAAATAAATATCAAACCATATAGTACGTAACACTAGTTCTAGACTTAACGGCTAAGGCTACCGGCCACCTACTGTGTGTCGGCCGGTAGGTACCAGGATCAAATCCTGTTGCCGGCACATGCCTTTTAGTAAATAAACCCCTAACTAATATAAATTTCCCGTAAACCTCTGGATAGCCTAGGTAGCTATGGCTCTAGCTCCCTCTCCAATTTCTCAGTGACTGCGACAAGTTTGAGAGTTGGAGAGAGAAGTTAGAGGTAGACTGCCTCGGCTTCTTTCTATATTTCTATTTAGACCTAGGAAATACTTAAATGGACCATTAATTTCTACAAATATCGTCTATCCTCAATACACATGGATGTAGCAAAGTGTAGTACGAACGCCCAATAGGAAAAATAATGTTGTGCAAAACCAATCAGAAACGTTTTAGAATATTCTCTCACTTGGTTGATTTTAATTAATCTTCGATTGTTCTTTCAAATCCGTGCGAATCATCCAAATAAAAATTTCATATTCGTTGGTCAGGTCTTCTTTTGAGTTGAATAGAAAATGCTCTCGAGGTGATTCAGGGTTAATTTTGAAGATGAGTTGGCATGACGTGGCAGTGGGTCAAATAATGGAAGACGCCAAACTCAAGTACATGCTTAATTTTCAGGATGACGTAAATTGTAGTTTGGTTTTAGCATGCTTAAACCAACTAAAGCATGTGGCCACAGACTTTGAACATGACACTTGGAAGCCGTCGCAAATTGCTAAGATAACGACAAAAAAATATTTCTTAGCTAGACATACTTCAAATTTCTCGGGGACTTCAACGTTTGGTGTACGGACGTCGTTATTCCCTCGGCGAATCTGCATAGAATATTACGAAAGGGGTAATAAATATGAACCAACCAACTTGAGGCAACAACTGGTGCAACACACTATAACTAGGGAACGAAGTTTGGTTAGGGAAAAGTAATACCAGTGGCTCACAAAGATATATGTAACAAACATTGTTAATTGTACAAGCTCTCAAAAACAGGTAAAATAAACTCGGAATCATGTTATAATGATTATCTTGACCCGGATACAAATAGGGACACACTTAAGTACAGTACACCGTGAATCGTAATCAGAGTTATGTACGCTAATTCAGGTCACCCAAATTTTGACTATATCACCATAAATAGAGTACATTATTCTAAATTATTTTTTACATTATTTAAGGTACTTTTTGAATGAGCGTTAATAACTCTAATACAATGCCGTTTTAATAGTGTGGCGTACGGTCGGTGTTTGACCGTTCAAAATTGTACTTTATTAAGTAAACAAATACAAATAAGGATTTAATACATGCCGTTTTCATGTAACTGTGTTTTAACAAACCGCGTAGTGCAAACGTCAAAATAACGTCAAACTGTACGTTTTGTCAAATTCTGTACATATACCTAATTTACAGTAGATATATTCAGCGCCTAAATTTACTCCCAAATTAGAGTTATTGATAAATTAGAGTAATTTTATTTTTTGAAGAGGGTTGATTACCCAAAATTGAGTTAATAACTCTAATTATTGTTTTTCGTTTTCTTACTCTAATTTATTTCTTTACTCTAATTAAAGGCGTTGTACTGTACTATTAGTATATCCCAAATCCGTTGAGTTTCGGGCGTAGCAGGAGGAGGCGAATAATCTACGGATCCCGAATGGTACACTCGAATATTACAGTTTACCGCCAATCGTTATTAGAGTAAATAACACTAATTCGGTGCCCATATTTAATTTTTTAAAACCTGAAATACAATCCATAATTCTGTTTTTTCATTTACGCCTTTTAAAGTTCTTTTTTTAACTAGCGTTAATAACGGAATTACACTGCGATGTTTATAGTGTGGTGTACGGACAGGGTTTGTCTGTGTCAAAATATTCTTTTTGAAATGAAAAATGTACAAAAAGCCATTCAATGTAATTGCACACGCATGTGAATGTGCAATGGAAAAAGAGACGTACACTCGAATATTCAAAATTTTGGGTACAAATTGTCAGATTTTGTACGGGTACATATATTGATGTAGATATCGATGCCGCGGGTTTTTATAATTCGAAAACACCCAAATTAGAGTTAGGGTGAAGTTCAATTGGGACATTTTGCAATTGTACGGCTAACATTACAAAATGCTACAATTTGAACGAAGTTCCATTGCGCAGAGTCTGTGATCTGTAGAAACTAATGGATTTATTAGTATTTTCTAGGTCTAAATAGAAATAGAAAGAAGCCGAGGCAGTCTATCTCTAACTTCTCTCTCCAACTCTCAAACTTGTTGCAGTCACTGAGAAGTTTGGAGAGGAAGCTAGAGCCATGGCTACCTTGGCTATCCTGAAGTTTACGGGAATTTAATACTAGGGTTTATTTATTTAATTAAAAGTTAAGCGCCGGCGACAGGATTTGATCCCTGTACCTACCGGCCGGCAGACAGGAAATAGCCGGTAGCCTTAGCCGTTAGGTCTAGCTATAATGGTACATACTATATAGTTTGATAATGATTTAAAGATGTATACGTACGATAAATTCATTTAACTGTTACGGATTACGGGATACATAGATCCGGTACGGATGACGGTACGGATTACGAATCAATACCGCGCATTTGTTTCGGAAGTGAAATAAATACCGCGCATGTATTTATTACGGCTAAGATTAAATCTGAATTTAATCGGACGGCCGGAATTAGCGCCGAGATCGCGGAGGGAGATTTCGGCGGTTTGTGGCCATCGCCACATCGGATGACACGTGGCGAAATTCCGTTGGATTGTAGAATCTCCGGAGATTATGGCACCGAATCCGGATTTGACATGTGTCGACATTTAGGCCATGTCGTACAATGTTCGTACTGAAAGTACACCGGCGGCTGTACTTTTGCGTACGGAACTCAATTCTGATTGGTTCCGTACATCAGTAGATAGAGTCTGTGAGAGAGATAGGACTTAGAAAAATTAGAAGATAGGACCCTCTCTCCCAGAGAGCTTCTGTACAAAAGGTCAACTTTGACCCTCCATAACTTACTGCTCAGGGGAGCAAATTCAGAGATTCTTTTTGCTACTGACTCAGGGGAGTCTTGCCTTCACAGGGGTGCAGGTTGTCAGGGTTTTTGTCTGCCAGGGTGGCAGTTATTTTTGCTTAAACACAAAGGGGTCAGGATTATCCTAGAGGCTTCTTGGAAGCTGTCCACTCTGAGGACTTATGGAGGTCTCAGAGTTACAGGTTATGGGCCCACCCTCTAGGGTACCAATCTTTAATGGAACTGGCTTCATATACTGGGAAAGTATGATGATAGGAGCTCTATGCGAAAAAAGGTTTTGGGGGATAGTGAGTGGACGATTGGGGCGTCCATCAAGTCTTGGAATTCCTCCAGGGTTTGGAGGAAGCAGATTCACCAGGAAAGAGGATTCACCTTCAACGGAGGTGGTGGACAAAGGAAAGGAGAAGGAGGCGACCACACCAATAGCAACTGGTTTAGCATTCATGTCACCTATTCCGAGGAACGAGGAGAATGATACTGAAACCTGGGACTTCAACAATATGGCGGCAAAGCACTTCATCCTACGCCATCTCACTCAAGGACTTGCATGTCCTCATTTGCAGGTAGAAAGAGCATCCGATCTTTGGATGGCTCTCATAGAGATGTACCGAAGTGGTACGATTCAGCAACAACAGTTGGCTGATCACAAAGTTAAGGAGTATGTATACAAAGGGGGAAATATGTTGGATTTTTGCAATGAGCTTGCTACACTCTTCATGGAGCTACACAGTGCGGGAAAAGATTTTAGTGAAAAAGAAAAGGTTAACTGTTTACTGATGAAGTTACCTGATGAGTTCGTGAACATAGTTTACCGTGTGCAGGACTTGCCTGACTCAAGGTGGATATGGAACTCAGTGGTAGGGATGATTCTCGTTCAAGAGAATACAATTGAGATCCGAAGGGGAGGAAAGAGTGGCCAAGCCTTGGCAACAGCGACTGATTGGAGGAATTGGGATTCCCGAAAACCGGTTGGAAACTATGGGGGTAGGGAGCAGAAAAAACAGGCAGATGAGTTCGAACCAAGGGCTCCCAAAGGTCTATGTCATTTTTGTAAGAAACCGGGGCACTATATGGCAGAGTGCACTAAGCTAACCAAGCTTCGGTTAAAGGAGGGGCAGACCGGTGGTACCCCGAGAGGAAAGAAAAAGGCCCTTGTCACACAGGTACTTGAGGCTGAATCCGAGGACGAGGACGATGAGCTCCTTTTGGATGAGGAGTTGGAGGCGAAAAAAGAGGTCGAAATTCCACGGAGGCAGAAATGTGCTTACGGTGGATTGAAAGGTGAAGCAGGCTGGATTGTAGATTCAAGTGCCTCCATGCACATGTGTAAGGATAGACACCTGTTCACTAAGATAAGAAAGATTCCCACCGTAGAGATAGAGTACGGGGATGGGAGGATAGTCACCACTACTCTTGTAGGATCGGTAGATCTAAAAGTGTTAGTAGAAGGAAAGACATCCATATTAACATTCTCCGATGTATTGTTTATTCCGGAGCTGAACAAAAATCTTATCTCTACATCAGTATTAGATGATAAGGGTTTTTTTACTAGCACTAGGGAAGGAGTCTTTACTGCTAGTTTTGAGGATGATGTCTATTTCATTGCTGAGAAAGGTAGCCATGGGATGTTTAGGCTGATCTTAAGTAATGAAAAGAAGAAACTTTACTATGCTGGTGTTCATGATATTATGATGTGGCATAAGAGGCTTGGGCATGTGAATCTAGATAAGTTAAGAGAGATGAAAAAGATGGGAGTGGTGGAAGGGATTCAGTTCAGTGAGAGTGATGATATAAGTGATTGTAGTGGATGTGCTCAAGGTAAAGCACACAGATTACCCTTTCCTAAAACAGCCACCTATAAGGGAGAAAAACTTCTAGATCTAGTACACACAGATATTTGGGGACCGGCTAGAGTGCCCTCACCGGGGGGGAAGAGATTTATGATGAATATAACTGATGATTGGTCTCGGTATTCTCGGGTATATTTTTTGAAAAACAAGTCCGAAGCTGAGGATTGTTTTAGACAATATAAAGCATGGAGCGAAAAACTCCATGAAACTCCAATCAAGAGAGTAAGGAGTGACAATGGTGGAGAGTATACTTCTAACCAGTTTGAGGATTTTCTGAGGGAAGATGGGGTTCAACACCAAAAGAAAGTTCCAGAAAATCCGGAACAAAATGGGGTAGCTGAAAGGTTAAATAGAACACTAAGTGATAGTGCTAGAAGTATGTTGTCAGATAAAAAGATAGGAAAAAGGTTTTGGGTAGAAGCAATGAACTGTGCTAATTACCTCAAGAATAGAGTTCTTACTTCAGCTATAAAAGATCAAACACCTTATGAGAGATGGACAGGCCGGAAACCAGACATATCTCACTTAAAGGTTTTCGGTAGTCAAGTATTCAGTCTAGATACTGATCGGTCCAATTGGAAGCTAGATCCTAAAGGAAAACCGGGATACTTATTAGGATATGATGAAGATGTTAAAGGATATAGAGTTTATGATTTAAAAAGGGAAGATATAATCTTAGTAAAGCATCTAGTAGTTATGGATGAAGGAAAGTCTGTGGATCCCTTCAAATATACAAAGTCAGTAAAAATCAGATTTGAGTCAGAAAATTCCGATGACTTTGAGCTTCCTAACTATCCTGGTTTTAGAGAAGATGACATTCTTGCAGGAACAAATCAGACCGAAAAGGACTCGGCTGTGGAAACTCCAGTGACAACTCTACTCGAAGCGGAAGACGTGGTGGAAATTGATTCGGGATCAAGGGATAGGGGAGAAGCCGAGTTTGTTCGAAAGAATCCACGAGAACCATCTATTCCGGCATCAGATTTTGAGGGGGGGAGGAGAAGTAGCAAAAGACTGCAAGAAAAACAGGTTAATAACAAGGTAACTAAACTATCTCATCAAGATGAACCTCAATCTTATAGAGAGGCGATGACTTGTCCAGAAAGAAACCGGTGGAAGACAGCCATCAATGAGGAGATGGCTTCAATCATGGCAGCCGATACTTGGGAGCTGGTGGACTGTCCACCTAACCGAAAACCAATTAATTGTAAGTGGGTCTTCAAATTAAAACTGAACCCAGATAACACAATCGAACGCTACAAGGCCAGATTAGTGGCAAAGGGATTTACACAAAAGGAAGGAATTGACTACGAGGAAACCTTTGCCCCGGTGGTCAGATTTCCCTCCGTCCGCATACTTCTCAGTTTAGCAGCGGCGGAAGACATGGAAGTGCATCAGATGGACATCAAGACAGCCTTTCTGCATGGAGAATTGGAAGAGGAGATCTTCATGCGACAACCCGAAGGTTTTGTGGAGGAAGGAGAGGAGAGTAAGGTATGCCGGCTGATTAAATCTCTTTATGGTTTGAAACAGGCACCTCGACAATGGAATAAGAAGCTTGATGAGTTTCTTACCGGTCTGGGATATATTCGGATCAGCTCAGATCACTCAATCTATGTTTTTGAAGATGAGGAAGGTTTGATATTTATTGCAATTTATGTTGATGATTTGCTTTTATTAAGTAAATCAATGGAAAAAATTAACAAACTGAAAACCGATCTTAAGGGGAGATTTGAAATGAAGGATATGGGAGAAGCAAGATATATTTTGGGAATTCAAGTAGAGAGAGACCGGAAAAGGAAAATTATAAAACTGACTCAAAAGGAAGCAATAGGGAACATGCTTGAAAAATTTCAAATGGATAAAGCTAATAGTTGTACAACTCCAATGGAGTTGAAGAAGGAAAGTGAGGGGAGTGAGGAAGAAGGAGTCATAGTCTTAGACGAGGAATTATCTCCTGATGAACAGAAGTTCATGCAGACTATTCCTTACAGGCAAGTAGTGGGAAGTCTAATCTATTTTATGAATTGTACCCGGCCGGATTTAGCTGCAGCTGTAGGAGTGCTGAGTAGAAGTCTAAATGCTCCCACTAAAAGGGATTGGGAGGCAGCTAAGAGAGTCCTTAGATATTTGGTAGGAACTAGAGATCTATGGTTGCATTTGGGTGGGGAGAATACTAACATCACTACTTGGAGTGATGCCAGTTATGGTGATGCTCCGATGAGGAGATGTACTTCTGGATATGTATTATATGTGGGTGATGGGGCTTGCTGTTGGAGTAGCAAACAACAAAAGGTTATTGCTTAGTCCACCATGGAGGCTGAGTATATGGCCTCTTGCTCTGCTGTAAAAGAATTGATGTGGGTCAAGTCTTTGCTTGGTGAGCTTGGTCACCTTAAGAGTGGTGTGCAGAAAATATTTTGTGATAATCAGGCAGCAATCGCTATTTCTGCCAATCCTAAACACCATTTTAAAGCCAAACACATGGACATCAGACTCAGCTTTGTTAGAGAGAAAGTAGAAAACAAAATAATCAGTTTAGAGTACAGACCAGATAGTGAGATGGTAGCAGATATGATGACCAAACCTGTGCCTTCCCCTAAGCTAATTTTTTGCAGGGAGAAGTGTGGTCTGAAATTAAAGATTGACTAGAAAATAAGGGGAGTGTAGAAACTAATGGATTTATTAGTATTTTCTAGGTCTAAATAGAAATAGAAAGAAGCCGAGGCAGTCTATCTCTAACTTCTCTCTCCAACTCTCAAACTTGTTGCAGTCACTGAGAAGTTTGGAGAGGAAGCTAGAGCCATGGCTACCTTGGCTATCCTGAAGTTTACGGGAATTTAATACTAGGGTTTATTTATTTAATTAAAAGTTAAGCGCCGGCGACAGGATTTGATCCCTGTACCTACCGGCCGGCAGACAGGAAATAGCCGGTAGCCTTAGCCGTTAGGTCTAGCTATAATGGTACATACTATATAGTTTGATAATGATTTAAAGATGTATACGTACGATAAATTCATTTAACTGTTACGGATTACGGGATACATAGATCCGGTACGGATGACGGTACGGATTACGAATCAATACCGCGCATTTGTTTCGGAAGTGAAATAAATACCGCGCATGTATTTATTACGGCTAAGATTAAATCTGAATTTAATCGGACGGCCGGAATTAGCGCCGAGATCGCGGAGGGAGATTTCGGCGGTTTGTGGCCATCGCCACATCGGATGACACGTGGCGAAATTCCGTTGGATTGTAGAATCTCTGGAGATTATGGCACCGAATCCGGATTTGACATGTGTCGACATTTAGGCCATGTCGTACAATGTTCGTACTGAAAGTACATCGGCGGCTGTACTTTTGCGTACGGAACTCAATTCTGATTGGTTCCGTACATCAGTAGATAGAGTCTGTGAGAGAGATAGGACTTAGAAAAATTAGAAGATAGGACCCTCTCTCCCAGAGAGCTTCTGTACAAAAGGTCAACTTTGACCCTCCATAACTTACTGCTCAGGGGAGAAAATTCAGAGATTCTTTTTGCTACTGACTCAGGGGAGTCTTGCCTTCACAGGGGTGCAGGTTGTCAAGGTTTTTGTCTGCCAGGGTGGCAGTTATTTTTGCTTAAACACAAAGGGGTCAGGATTATCCTAGAGGCTTCTTGGAAGCTGTCCACTCTGAGGACTTATGGAGGTCTCAGAGTTACATGATCCATGTGTTTATATATTAGTGGTACCACGTGAGTTAAGATCGGATGTAAAGAATCTTCAATGATTTTACCACCGACCAAAAATTTTCATTTGCGTACTATGTACGTGCGTACTAGGTCATCGTACAACACAACTTTTGTACTCTTTGTAGACGCCTTATCAGATACCACCTCATTTTTTTAGGGTTACTGCTTTCCGCGTGACGAATGAGCGTTGCCAAAAGCAGTGTGACGAATGGGCGCTAACAGAAATAGCGCGACGAAAGTGTGTTACGACATTTTGTTCGTATTTTTTGTTGGATTTTTGAATACGTATATCGTGTGCGAAATTTCTTGATTTCCGTTGGTTGCCATCTTGACACGTATGTTCATTATCCACTGTGTCCCGTCTCAATTTTTTTTGTTATTGGTGATGTACTTCGCGAGGTACACAGAAACCTTCGAAGCGAATGCTTCGCGAAAAAATATCCAACGGACATTGTTAACTCCCAGAATTTTGGAGAATATTGGCAAGATTCTCTGTAATGTTGAGGTCCGAATTCTTGTAAACAGCCTCACTTTTCGTCTAATGGAACTTCACCTTTAGTGATTAATTAGTATATATGTTTTTTTTGTTTTTTTTTTTTTTCCTAATTAGCGTTAAAAACACTTATTTTTCTTTACGCTATTTATCCCTTTACTCTAATAGCAATTGGCGGTGTACATTACAAGGTGAACCGTTAGTAGCATATTGAACGCTAATTCGGGTATCTTTTTTTTTTAATTCTAAAATAGAATTATCTATACTACTTTAAAAAACCCTAATTCCTCATTAGAGTAAACAGTTTTTTTGAAAATTTCCAAATTCCCAATTAGCATTAATAACGGTAATTACCCCTATAGGCTAAAAAAGCTTCTATTCTAATAATGATTCAAGGTGTACCTGGGTAAAGAGGGCCACGTCGGACAGTACGGGTTCAGTTCACTCCAAACTGCGCAAACTACGTAGACTGCTACATACATCTATATATGGACGACTGTTACCGTTCTAAAATAGTATATGTGCTTATGTAATTTTCTCACACTCCCTATATGTACGATATGTACGAACATTTTAAACCAGCACAAAGTTGTGCGACGATGACAATAAAATACGATAACATGCGTCCTGATGAATTGGTAAGTGATGCTTATCAATACTATTATTGTTCAATATCCCTTAGGGTTTGTTAGGGTTTTTGTTAGGTTTCTATGGTTTGCAAGGTTTTTGAGTGTGAGTTCCGGTATTAAAGCCGAAGCGTGACTTTTAGGGCAGCCTCCTGGTTGGTTTTGGCAGAAAAAATGGTGTCTGGTCCATTGGAGGAGTCTTCTTTGTGCCACGTGTCTCTCAACCTCACGGGTCTCCTAGTTCAAAGAAAGCCATATCGCAAAAAAAATCCAATCGTAAAGCAGTGAGCCGTCAAATGTAATTAAGAGATATGAGTGTACAAAACCTATGGAAGGATAATAAGAGTCTTCAGAGGTAGAAGAAGGATACACAGGAAAATGAGCCATTGTAATGAGAAAGAGACAAGCAATGGTGAAAAAAATGTGGAATTTCTTTCAAGAATTAATAGAATTGGATGATAAGAAGGAAGAATTCATAAGAATTATATCCATTCGAAGGCTACACCGCCAATCGCAATTTCGCGTAAAGAAAAAATAATTAGTGTTATTAACTCTAATTTGGGATTTTTTGTTTTCTCAAAAAAACAATTACTCTAATTTATCAATATCTCTATTTCGGGTTTCTTTCCATAATAGTTATCCACGCCGAATATCTTTACAATAAATTAGGTACACATGCAAAATCAGACAAAACGTTCATTTTTGCGTCGTTATGAAGTTTGCAGTAGTTGCATGATAATGCCCAGTATTAAATATTTTTATGTACGCTTTTACTTAAATTAAGTACAGTTTTGCACAGTTAGACACTGACCGTACACCACACTATTTAAAATGGCAATATATTAGAGTAGTTAACGTGAAATTCAAAAGTACCTTAAATAATGTAAAGAAAACTTTAGAGTTGTTTATTCTATTTAAGGTTTTAAGTAGGGATGACAACCATTAATGATGAGATGGCTTCCATTATGGAAGCAAACACATGGGAGTTGGTGGATTGTCCTCTGGACAGAAAGCCAATAGGATGCAAGTGGGTATTTAAGTTGAAACTCAATCCGGATAACACTATACGATACAAGGCCAGATTAGTGGCAAATGGGTTTGCATAGAAGGAGGGAATTGATGATGATTATACCTTCCCTCCAGTTGTTAGATTTTCCTCCGTCCGGATTCTTCTTAGTCTACCGGCAGGGGAAGACATGGAAGTGCACTAGATGGACATCAAAACCGCTTTCATACATGGAGAATAAGAAGAGGAGATCTTCATGCGGTTGCCGAAAGGATTTGTGGAGAAAGGAGAATAGAGTAAGGTATGCAGATAGATCAAGTCTCTTTATGAACTAAAGCAAGCTCCACGCCAATGGAACAAAAAGCGGGACGAGTTTTTGACGAGTTTGGGATATATCCAAATCAGTTCGGATCATTCCATCTATCTATTTGAGGACGAGGAAGGTATAATTTTCATTGCCATCTATGTTGATGATTTGCTTGTTTTGAGTAAATCAATGTAGAAAATTAATGGATTGAAAAAGGATCTAAAGAGTAGATTTGAAATGAAGGATTTGGGGGAGGCAAAGTACATTTTGGCATTTCAAATAGAGAGGGATAGAGAAAAGAAAACAATTAGACTAACTCAAAAGGAAGCAATTGGGACTATCTTTCAAAAAATTCAAATGGAAAAAGCAAATAGCTGAACGACTCCAATGGACTTAAAGAAGGGAAATGAGGGGACTCCTTCTAAGACGAAGTCTCGATCTTGGATAATGAGTTGCAGACCGAGAAAATGAGTTTATGCAAACTATTCCGCATGCATGGTCGAGAAGTTGGATCTATTTTGGCGAACCGTGATCATCCCGGAGCATAGCAACAATCAGGGATATTAAGTAGAGTCCGAATGATCCTAGGAAGAAAGATTCAAAGCGCAATTCGCAATGCAATACTCAGGGAACCGAGCTTTGTGGTTGCATCTCGGAGGGATAATACTAACATCGCCACTGAGTGATGCCGTTATGGGGATATCAATGAGGAGTACTTTTGGGTGTAGGTTTCGTTGGAAGGGCCTGTCATGAGCAGGTAACACAAGGTGATCTCAACCACCATTGAGGCCTGATATGGCCTCTGTTCGATGGAAAGAGCAAGTGGGGAAATCTTTGCCTGAACTCGATATATGAAAAGCAGAGTGCACGATATTTTGTGGTAATCAAACCTGATCAGACTGCAACAATCCTAAGCATCACTTGAAAGCAAATCATATGGATATTCGGTTAAGTTTTGTTAGTGAGAAGGTTGAGAATAAAATAATTAGTTTGGAATATAGACCGGATGGAGAAATGGTAGCAGATATGATGACTAAGACGGTTCGTTCTCCCAAATTGATATTTTGTTGGGAGAAGTGTCGACTGAAGCAAAAGATAACCTAGAAAACAAGGGGAGTGTTGAAAAAAGGTTATTTTGTATCCTATCTTTTTTGGTCTATGGTTATTCTATAGTTCTCATACTTGTCGTAGTCAGTGAGAACTGGCAGGTAGCCATGAATGTCTCAGACAGATAAAAAGACACACATAAGACAAAGCCCCTGCAAAAGATAGCCTGCTAGCAGTATGAATTGATCTTGTGACCTACCAGATAATTGCCGTATGGCGTAGCCGTTCGCTTTATCCAATAGGTCTTGATGAAGCGTCAAATTCGTCGTATGTGATAATTATTTAAATAGTGACGCGACGACACATACGAAACAAATGAATGTGAAACATACAGTACCGCACGAAATACTGTACCATATGAAACGACATTTAATTTTCAACGGACGAAATCAAATGTCGTTCGCGATCGACGGCTCGCAGAGGAGCCGAAATTCCAAAGTGGACATTTGGCGGTTTGCAAGCCAATGTCGACGGACGACACGTGGCACAATATAGTTGGTCAACGGATGTTACGGGGGGAGCAACTACGGTTGAGAAACTGACACGCGTTAGCAGAGCGGCCATGCCGTACTATGGTCGTACAAGATGTACAGCGGTACTTGTATCTTCTTGTACCTTACAATCATTTGATTGGTTAGGGTACAGTAGTAGTAGGTTTAGAGAGGGAGCTTGTCACTTGGGAAAAATTATGGTAGCCGCCTCTCGACAGAGTGCTTCTGTATTTATATGCCATCTTTGGACCACCATAACTTAATGCTCGCGTGAGCAATTTCAGTGATTCTTTTTGTTGTGGACTCAAGGGAGTCCAAGCTACACAAAGGTGTAGTCGGTCAGAGTTTTTGTGTGGCAGGGTGGCACTTATTCATTGCCAAAGTCAAAAGTGCAAATATTATCCTAGAGGCTTCATATAAGTTGGACATTTTATGGACCAATGGAGGTCACATAATTACAGGTTCTACAATCTAGTTCTATAATCTAGTTTTACCACTGTGGATCAGAGGTAACAAAAGTCAAAATTTTACATAACCGAAACCGACCGTGTTTTTTTCAAAATCTGAGTAACCGACGCCCGACCGGGATATGTCACGCTCCAAAATTGTTAACCGTTAATCGACCAGCGTTTACAAAAATAAAAGTTATCCGAAACTGGATTTCTCGCGACTAATCGTGCTCGCCCGTAACCGAAAAAGTACAAAATTAATTAAAGTACGACGTATGAATAAGCCAATAATTACGATTTGTCGCGTTCCCTAAGATTTGCGAAATGAATAGTGTTACTGTTGTCTTTTTGGAAAGCTTTCAGCCTCAGAGAAGCGCAGCTGCTTCACAGACAGCCAAGAGGCTGCAGCAATTATACAATGAGCAAAATACAATGCTATACAATGCGCAATGCTATACAGCAGAGCAGTCGCAGCACAGAGCAGTACTATACTGCAGAGCAGCGAAGCAAGTAAGCCGCTAAATACGACAGTGACAAGGCAACCATGATTATATTTGATATGGTCCGTACGACAACGCAACGCCCCGATATTCTTAAATGTGACCTGCAGATAGAGCAGCTGCGAGAGATACGATTCTAGTCAACTTAGTGGCAACCCGCAGCTTAGTGATAGCTCAGTCGGCAGCTTAGTGATAAGCCTCAGTGGTAGCTTGACAGATCAGTGCAGCTTAGTGGTTTGACCTACCCTCAAGTACACTAGTAATGCCAGTTCCCAACACAAGTATAAGACTTAGGACTCCAACATATTATCCGCATTCCAAGAGAAGCTACAGCAGCTTTTTGGGAAACTTCGAGCATTATATCTCTGAGGTTGTCTCGTCAATCGTTCTTAACTGGGAGTTATCGCTACTGCCACTCTATATTATGATAGAGTTTTGGAGGTTTGGATGCTTGTATAAGAATTGGTGAGAACTTAAGAACAACCGCTTGTAGGATTCTTCGATAGCTTCTGAGAGTGTATCATGTCTACTCTACTACTATTACGCCTCCACCTGCACCGGTGGTTGTAGAACATCGCTACTACCACGTCAGATTTGTGACGCTAATCATGATGTCACATACTTCCACGATACCAAAGAGTACAAAGAGTACAATAATGTTGATTATATGGACGAAGAATAAAGTTTCATTTTTTGAGGTGTTTCGTTAACCAACCATAATCGACCATTTTTTTTCCTGGGTGAATCAACCGAACCGAAGCACCGACCCCGTGTTTGGCAACCGAACTGCTCCGGATCCGCCGCGACGGTCGGTTAATAATGGTCAGTTTCGGTTGACCGCTTACACTCTCTGTGGATCTACGATAAACAAACGAGAATTCCTGTATGTAGAGGAAGCATCATAAATTAAACGTAAAACGATGTGAAGGAGAAATAGCGAGATTAAACAATATACGAATAAAAAGAGAATACGTAGACTAGGAAGTTCCACCGTTTAAAAGTGGCGTTTTCTAACAGAATCCGCACTCTCCATACTGCATCGATCACCGCTATTTTGTTTTATGCAAAATCAACATTACAGAGAATCTTGCCGATACTCTTCGGAGGTCTTGGAGGTAATACTGGCCGTCAGATGTTCATCTGCGATGAGTTCGCTTCAATTTTCTCTGTTAGACTCAACTCACCTCGACGAGGTGGGTTGGCATACACAGAAAAAAAAAATTGTGACACGGTGGACAATTAAGCTACGTGTCATGGATTAAAACCAACGAAAAATCTTAAGATTTACACATGACACGCGGTTTCCAAAATATAAACGAAACTAAAAACGAAATTTCGTAACATTCCCTAGTCACGCTACTTTTGTTCGTCACACTATTTCTGTCGAAGGACTTTCGTTATGTTCGAAAACTGAAACCCTAAAAAATGAGCCGGCGTCGTCTGCAAAATGTATAAAAGTTTTGTTGTATGGTCACGTCGTACGCAGGTACATGGTACGTAAGTCAAGATTTGAAGTTAAGTTTGTCGGTGCTTAAAATCTGAAAGATATTCAATATCGGATCGTAACTTGCGTGGCGCCAGTCAATTTATAACACGTGGCTTACAGACTCTACGTGATGGAACTTCGACTCAATCGACCCGGTCTGTAGAGTTGGCCGTACAATTAC